>JAODAL010052236.1:0-26123 GCA_025379985.1 Phyllomedusa bahiana
ACAAGGGGGGGTCCCGGGGAATAGTATTCGCTGATAAAGGGGTTATACCTTTAATCTGTTGTGCATTTCATTTTTTTTATAGATTTCAAACACATGTCCTTTCCCATAATACAATGCGAGAGCTAAGTGGGTGTGCAGATAAATAATTGACACGCATCGCTGTTCTCCTTACAGGGCTTAGCGTGTGTGTGCGTGGGGGAGGAATGCTGACGTTGGTTATGAATTAAGGCCAATTTCCATCTCCTTTTTACTTGTGTTTATTTTCGGTTTCTTCCATGTTTGATTTCAGCCAAATATCTCACAGCCCAGGTTTGATTTCAAGGGTTGAGGTGTCACTTCTGAAGGATAAAGTCTTCCCAGCTTCATCATTTCACTTGCAAATTTAATAAAACTTGAAAACAGCCAGAGGCATCAGAAAGGATGTGACTGCACGGAGAGAGACCCCAACAGCAGGAGGGAGGGGCGCCGAGGAGCCTCTACCTGTCACAAAAAGGAGGGCTCAGGCTGTGAAAGAAATGAAAATGCTTGTAGCTGTTTTCAGGTTGCCAGCCTGTTCTCAGTGAGATGTATCCTGGAGCCGCTGGTCTCTGAAGGGATCTAGCCCTGTTCATGACGAAGGCCGGCGTAAGATCCCAACATATGTAGCAAGGTCCCAGGAGCCGCCTTCCCTGCATGTTGTTCTACATCTTAAATGCTCGGCATCACAAATACTTACCAGGAAGGCAAATCATGGAAGCAAAGCATTTGTGATGTATAATCATGTTATAGTTGCAGTGTTACATTTTTAGACAATGCACAGTTTGACAAATATAGGACACTTTATGTATTCTGCTTGTTTCTTCCCTGGTAATGTAAGGCAACAATTTTTTTATACGGTATGGAAGGCACATTTAATCCTTTGTACAAATTTCCAAGACCTGTTAATAATCTTATTTATTTAGGAAAAAAAAGCAAGCAGCAAAATTCATGGCCTGGTGTGTCGAGAGAGAGGAGAAGGCGATGCATTGAATTTCTTGCATTTTCACAAGCATTGTTTGGCCATGTTCACGAGGCTTATTTGGGCGCTGATTGGAGCCGTACTGCGCGCTGTATTTGCGCTGCAGTACGGCTCCAATCCGTCCCAGTAACTACGGTAATCCACAGCTCTCATAGAGAATCCGCCGAGTGGGGAGAAAGTGACATGTGAATTATTTATGGCGTGTACGCACCGCAGATAATGACAGTCTATGGGACCGGCGAGCTGCTGACCCCCCCGCCCCGCCCCGCCCCCGGCCCGCTGCACGGCTGACAGCATAATTGCGGGTCGAAATCCGTCCCCGCAATTACGCCGGCAATAAGCTGTGTGAACGTGGCCTTTGATGCCCTTATTTTTGTTTCACAAAATTTTTAACCCTTTTTTAGGCTTTTTTTTTTTTTTTTTACAATGGCAAAACCTTTCACAAAAATCTGAGAAAAACATCGGGCCTTATGTATGAAAACTGTCTAGCACTAAGACTGTCTTTGTTGCCCATAGCAACCAATCAGAGCTCAACTTTAATTTTACAGAGCACTATAGGAAATGAATGCTGAGCTCTGACTGGTTGCTATGAGCAACCAAGACAGTCTTACTGCTAGACAGTTTTCATACATAAGGTAGACCATATCTAAAGCATGCTACATTCTGAGACAAACATTATGGGGGAAATTTATTAAGACTGTCATTAAATATGTCTCTCTTAATGAAACCTAGAACTCAGCAAATACATTAAAGGGGTTGTCTCATTACATTGATTCATCTTACCTCAGTCCTGTTTTCTTTTTGAATTCAGGGGCGTGTTTACTGGCTTCTACTAGGCTGCAGTAGAAGCCAGGTCTGTAGCTATAGAAAACCAGTGTGGGCAGCCTATCAGGATAGATTAAACAGGTTTGTAGCTATACAACCAGTGCTGGCAGCCTATCCAGGGGGAAAATTGAACAGGTCTGTAGCTATAGCAACCAGTGTGGCAGCCTATCGGGAGAAAAATGAACATGTCTGTAGCTATAGCGACCTGAGGAGCTGATGCAGAGGGGATATCTCAAATGGTTTGGACACTGAAACCCCCTTAAGGCCCCTGGACGTTGAGTACTTCAGGGTCCATAAGGGGTTTGCGGGGGGATCGCTCCGCAACCCCCCCCCCCCAACACAAACAGCGGCGGGTGTAGGGCTAATTGTGCTAAACCGGTCTTACAGCCGAACAGGAAGCGTCCCCTGCCCCGCTGTTTAACCCGTCAACACGCGGCAAAGAGGGCCCGCGGCGTCTGAATAAAGGATAGTGCGCGCACCGATCGTCAGGGTATGGGCCCCGTTGCAGCTAGCTGAAATATCCACCCCCGGACAGGGGCAGGGGGGACCTTGGGGGGCTCTGTACTTTCTGCCCGGGTTTTGCCCCACTTCCGTCGCAGACAGGAAGTGGGGAAACCGCCTCTTGAAATGCTTAGACTGTATCGAAAAATCTCGCCCCCTATGGTCAAGCACCATGGTGGCCTCAATTTTAAGAAAAAAAAAATAAATAAATAAATAAAAAAATTTTTTACAGTAAAAAAAAAAATATTAAAATTTCAAATACCCCCCTTCCCCCCTTTTTTACAATAAAAAAATAAAATAATAAAAAATTACACATTTTTGGTTAGCCGCGTCCAAAAAAAATCCGATCATAAAATTTAACAAATTTTCTGTATGTGAACAGTAGAAAAAAAAAATTTTCCAAAACGCAAAATTGCTTTTTTATTTATTTTAGTTTTAAAAAAAGGAATAAAAGTGATAAAAAAAGTCCATATTCCAAATTGCTAGAGATAAAAAGTACACTTACCCGCAAAAAAGTCCTCACGACGCCGTGGTTTGTAAAAAAAAGTTATTGGTCGCCAAAGGGCCCCCCGCGGGCCAAATTTCAAAATAGAAAAAGTTGGAATTTTTTAAGGGGTCCAAAACATAAGGAAAACCCTACGTTTTGGTATTTCCGGATCTTATCAACCTGAGAAAACAGATAACCATTGTATTGACCGAAGAGTGAACGCCGTAAAAGCAAAGCCCCCGCAAACATGGCAAAAATACGTTTTTTTTTCACAATTCTAGTATATTCTATAGTATAGTGAATAACACCATTAGAAAGTAAATCTTGTCCCGCAAAATAAAAGCCCTAGGGTTTTCTATGTAGGTGTAAAAATAAAAAAGTTATGGCTCTGGGAAGGTGAGGAGGGAAAAACGAACGTGTCAACAAAAATAAACGGCAGGTCCTTAATGGGTTAATGGACATATATTGCAAAGTGACTTGTTTTTGCAAGGTCTTTCACATAGAAAGCAATCCTTGCAGCGAGACAACTCCTTTAAGGCTTAATACATTAAGGTGGATAAGGCCGACTTGCCAGTTCTACCTCTGTTTTTAATAGTGTACAACCTGACAGTATGTATGAAAGTGTCACACAGCACTTTATAAACGTGTGCCATTCTACGCCAAAAGTAGTCTCAACCCGGCCACTTAGAAACTGGTATGGATTTGTATGACAGTTTGGCGCCAAACTTTGTCACATTGTACGACTCTGGCACGACATGCCATCACATCATTGGCGTATCGCGTCAAAAGTGTTGTGTCTGGTGCAGATTGCGCCATGTTGTAGTGTACGAAGGTTCATACATCTATAGAACAGGGCTACGACAGTTTGTTTGGCTCAAAGTCCCTGTACATATGTGTCGTCCTTAGTGCATATGGCGTAGTGATGAAACATCTATGCCACCTAGGACCTAGGATAAATTTGTGTCATAATTTCTGTCACTTTCTGGCACATATTTTAGTAAATGTCCCTCTTTTAAGCTTCACCTATTTTTTGAAGTGACGCACTTGATGCAAAAAGTTTTTGACATCAGAATTCTGGCATAAATCACTTTAGAAATTTTTCCTTATGGACCCAAAAAACTCAAATTTGTGAGTGGAAATGCCACCAAAACAAATTGAGGCAGGTTTACTAATGTAATTGTACTAGAATTCTAGCACAATGTGTACAAAATACTAATGTATATAATTTGTATCATATAAATGGAAATAAAAAAGTTTGCAGAGCTTAGCAAATGAGGCGTGGCCTTGTATAACCCAACACATTTACCAGAATATACGACAGAACGCAGCATTAAACTATACCAGAAATTGAATCCAGGTCAGGTGCATGGACACTGGATATTGGCTTATCAGCTTGCTATTCCTAGCTATTCCTGTTGCAGTGATATGAGTGCAAGAGATTTAAAATCTGTGGTACACAAGGCTAAAGAGATCTAAGGATTAAAAATTGTCATTAATTTCAGTAAACAAGCTGCTGTGCTAGAGGTAAGATTCAGCAGAGAGTGACTCAATATAGTGGGACAACTGTAGCTTGGAGCAATCAGGTAAGAGAAAGAACAGAGAAAGGGGAACGGTAACCAGGAGAATCTTGAGTAGTATCTAGCAGTAGATAAAATCTTCTTTATATCTCGAACAAAGCAAAATAAAAAAGCAATGTATTTGGTAATAGTCTTCATTTACCTTTCCCTACATGTTAAAAGTTAATCACTGTGGTGAGAAAGCACCTTTAATAAATTTTCACCTACGGACACACCCCTCCCCCTCACAAATAGTGAGAAAAAGTACTTAGCGGAAAAATTTGTACAAAAAAATTGTCGTACATGCGTTTTATCACATTTATTATGCATTTTCTGTAAATGGATGTGGCATATTAAAAGGGTAACGTGACTTATGTTGTGTCATAATGCGCAACAAATTACATGCAGTTTTAACATGAACTAACCCACCTACTAGATGGTGTAAAGTTATATAACAGCATCTATTGATGTCCCAGATTTATTATGTACAGCACTCTGATAGATTTGGTGCTTCTTAGTCTGCCTACTCTAAATTTTCACTGTCTAAGTATTAGACAGTTTTAGTAAATCCAGCCAATGTTTTGTAGCACATTTCATGTGGCTATGATGATTTTTTGCTGCATAAATGTTAAAATAAAGAGGGACATGTATGAAAACTGCTGCAGTGTAAGACTTTCTTTGTTGCCCATAGCAACCAATCATAGCCCCCCCCCCCCTTTCATTTTGAAATGAAAGAGGAGCTCTGATTGGTTGCTATGGGCGACAAGGAAAGTCTTATACATGGACAGTTTTCATACATGTGGCCCTAAGTGCTGAAATAAATGTATGGATCCACCTGCTGGTCCCGAGGGACCAACATACCACAGACCTAAACCGGTTAATATTAGAGGATTGCTGGAAATAATCAGCTGACAAAGCAGCCCTTGCTACACCTATAGGTGACTTGCCTGCCAGCTTACCATGCAGTTCCTTTGTCTTTGCTGAGTACATTAAATGTAAACCAAAGTTATTCTTTATACTCAACAACTGAGTATAGTAATCTCAATATAACTAATTATACAATAATCTATTAATTCATCACAAAATAACTCCAGTCAGGGTTGAACATACCCTCGGTGCAATCTATGCAACTGCCCAAGAGTGCAATACCTAAACCTCCCACTGTCACTTTAAAGGGGTTGTCTCACTACAAGGATTGCTTTCTATGTTAAAGATCTTGCAAAAACAAGTCACTTTGCAATACGTGTCCTTTAACAGTGTCCTACCTATTCCTAGATTTCCCCTCTTGCATGGGCTGCAGGTCGCTATAGTTACAGACCTGTTGGATCTCTCCTTATAGGCTTCCTGTGCTGCTTCCTATAGCTACAGATCTGCTGTCCTCTCTGCAGGACAGTAGCAGCTAGTAAAGCCGGTAAACCCGCCATTGGGTCGCAATAACTAAGAGAAACGCAGGAGGAGATCGCTCCTCCTGCGTCTCTGTCAGCGGCAGCAACTGCACGGATCGCTCGATCCGTGCAGCTCCTGCATTCTGACAGACGGCACGGAGGGCATAGAATGCCTTCCGGGTTGTCTGTGACGTCACGATGCCCGGCAGTGCCCTGTGGGCATGGCCCGGCATCGTGACTGACAGTTACCATAGGAACCAGTGCACAGCAACAAGCTGTGCATTGATTCCTATTGAATGAGAGATCTAAGGATCTCTCATTCAATGGGGAAAAGTTAAAAAAAAAATGTAAAAAAGTAAAAAAATTTAAAAACAACTAAAACAAAAATAAATAAAGTACCCATATTTGGTATCTTCGCATGCGTAATTACCTGCCCTATAAATCTGTCATGTTAATTTACCCATACGGTGAACGCCGTAAAAAACAAAACAAAAAAAACAATCACAGAATTAAGATTTTTGTTCATCCCGCAGCACATAAAATGGAATAAAAGTGATCAAAATCTCCTATAAACGCCAACATTGTACCAATTAAAACAACAGTTCATCCGGCAAAAAAAAAGTCCTTACACAGCTCTGTATACAGAAAAATAAAAAAGTTATGGCTCTCAGAAGATAGCGATGCATAAATATTCTTTTACACACTAAAAACAATTTTTTTTTTTTTTTAAAGTGCTTCAACATAAAAAAAATATATAAATTGGGTATCGCCGTAATCGTATCAACCCACAGAATAAAGCTAACTTATTACGGATACTGCACAGTGAGCGCTGTTAAAAAAAAAAAAAAAAAAAACACTACTAGGATTGCAGTATTTTCTTCACTCTGCCTTCCAAAAAACGGATTTAAAACTGATCAAAAAGTCTTGTCCCCCCAAAAATGATACCAATAGAAACATAAACTCATCCCGCAAAAAACAAACCTGTACACATCTCCATACAAAGAAAAAGAAAAAAGTTATGGCTCTCAGACTATGGCGATGCAAAAATGTGTTTTCCTGTTTGAATAAAAGTGTTTTTATTGTATAAAAGCAGTAAAAAATTTAAAAAAATATAAAAATTGGGTATTGCTGTAATCGTATTGACCTGCTGAGTAAAGCTAGCATGTCATATCTAACGCAGAGTGACCGCTATAAAAATAAAAAACACTACCAGGATTGCTGTATTTTGTTCAAAACGCTTCACAAAAACCTTTGTCTGCACCCCATAATGGTACCAATAAAAGCATCAATTCACCCCACACAAAAACAAGGCCCTACACAGCTCTGCACACAGCAAAATATAAAAGTTATGACTGTCAGAAGAGGACAACATAAAAACACAATTTTTTATAGACCTATTTCTATTGTGTAAAAGTAATAAAACATAAAAAACTATATAAAATTTATACCATTGCAATTGTACTGACCCCCATAGTAAAGTTATCACATCATTTACACTGCACGGCGAACGCTGTAAAAATTGAAGCCCAAAAAACAATGGTGGAACTGCGTTTATCCCCCTCATTTTCATGGCCCAATGCTAAAAAAAACAATGGAACACCTGTGTGCCCAAAACGCACAATACACCCCTAGATGAGATCCATGAGGGGTGTTGAATCTAAAATGGGGCGACTTCTGGAAGGTTTCACCTGTTCTGCTACTTTGGGGGCTTTGCAAATGCGACATGGCGCCCACCAAAATCTGCATTCCAAAAGCCAAAATAGCGCTCCCTCCCTTGTACGCCCTGTCATGTGCCCAAATAGCAGTTTACACCCACATGTAGGGTATTGCTGAACTTGGAAGAAATTGCTTAACAAGGTTTTGGGGTTCTCCTTGTAAATATGAAACATTTTCAGCTAAAATTGCAGATTATTGGGCACATTTTTTTTTTTAATTTTCACAGCCTAATGCTAAAAAAAAAAAAAATTGTGAATCACCTGTGGGGTCGATATACTCACTACACACCTGTATATATACCTTAAGGGGTGTAGTTTCCAATATGGGGTCGTTTTAGGGGTGTTTATTAAGTTTTAGCACCTTAGGGCCTCCTCAAACCTGAAATGGCGCCTAAATAAAATTGCATTGAAAATGAGACCCCAGAGTCCAGTAGGTGCTCCTCCTATCTGGGGCTTATGGTTGAGCCAAATAATGCACTAGGGCCACATATGGGATATTTCTAAAAAAGGCAGACCTGGGGGAATTGATATAGCATTGCATTTATCTAGTCACATTTACCGTATTCCAGTGAATAATGGATAAATATTGAAAATCTGCAAAAATAGTGAAATTTAGAAATTTCACCTCCACTTTGTTTTAATTTCTGTGAAATGCTTAAAGGGTTAACAAACTTCCTAAACACTGTTGTAAATACTTTAAGGGGTCTAGTTTCTTAGAAGGCATAATTTATGGCGGTATCTAACATACAGGCCCCTCAAAGCCACATCAGAACTGGAGTGGTCCCTAAAAAAATGTATATTGCAAATTTTCTTGAAAATGTGAGAAATTACTACAAAATTTCTAAGCCCTCTAATGTCATAAAAAAGGACATTTAAAAAATGATGACAACCTATAGTAGACATATGGTAGATGCTAATTATAAACTATTTTATGGTGAATAATTATCTGTCTTGTACGCAGAAATTTTGGAACTTTGAAAATCACAGATTTTTCAAATTTTTCATGAAATTTTGATATTTTTCACAAAAAAACAAGGATTGTATGGATAAAATTTTCTTACTAACTTAAAGCACAATGTGTCACGAGATAACATTCTCAGAATCACATGGATAGGTAAAAGTGTCAAAAAGTTATTCTCACATAAAGTGACACATGCCAGATTTTAAAAGTAGGGCTGTTTCAGGAAGGCCAAAACTGTCTGGGTCCTTAAGGGGTTAAAACAATAGGAATGCATACCTTACATGTTTGCCATTTACTCCTGTTAAAAAAAAAATACACAATGCAGTATAAGTTTTTTCATACAGTTGTATTGGAAAACATTGTCATCTGTGCTTTTTAATACAGCTGAGACATTGTATGATAACCATACCTCTGCAGAATAAATGTCTATTGCCGTACATGACAGAAAAGTGGTGTGTACTAAGCCTTACTGCCTGCCCCTAAATTCTTGCCTAGTCTAGAACTTGATTTCTTTATTGCATATGTCTTGATAAGGTCCTGATCGGTTGTCACAGGTATCTGGAGCCATGCTGACTGTATCCCACAGATGCTGGAGGATGTGTGGGGGAGGACTCATACACAAGCACAGTCAAGTCACTTTATCATGTGTACAGCACAAACAGCAGCTAGATGGATCTGAAGAGTCTTGATAAGGTCGTGATCGGTTGTCACAGGTATCTGGAGCCATGCTGACTGTATCCCACAGCTGCTGGAGGATGTGTGGGAGAGGATTCAAGGAGCAAACATGACGATCAATGTTGCACCTCGGATACTCAATTTCAGTCTGAGGAATTAGGGGAATGGGGAAATACTTGAAAGACTTGGTCATTGTATTCTAACGAATATCAGACATTTCTAGTTGTGTGACATGTCGCTTTGTGTTGTACAAACATCTCACTCTACCCAGGGAAGAAAATCAGCATGAATGCAAGGATGGAGTCATACCCAAATTGGTTGAGAGTAGTGTTGAGCGATTATTATCGACAAAGTTGAAAATCGGCACGGTATTTACGTTGATCGGATTTTTTAGATCACGCGAAAATTTTTAGTTAAAATCTATGCATAATCTATTAATATGCGCCATTTTCGGAGCTTCCGTCATTTTGGCGGCCAGCAAATCAGTTTAGAGAATAGAGCAGGTGAGATGTGTGTGCGACGTCATGACTGGGATGTGTATGGTTGCGATTGGCTGGAAGAATCACATGATCTCTTTTTTACATAGAACAGCCCTTCCTTTTCTTGATCAGTGTGCTTTCAGCGTTCATAGCAGTAGGACGTGCGCTTTTGCCTCTGTCCAAACACCCTCAGCAAACAGCTCAGCGAAATTATTCTATTTTTTCACAGGACAATTTAAATTTTTTAGCTGTGATTTTAGATTTAAGTTAGATCAGAGATTTGCGATTTTAGGTAGTTAGGCAGAGAATTTAAAGGAGCATCTACCGCTGTAAAGTCACGGGGGGGAGCGGGGTGGGGGCCCCCGCTTGCGAACACAGACAAGCTCTATAAAGGATACTGGATATTGTACAGCCAAAACTTTGTTTAGACATTGCATTGCCTTATATTAGGATACAGAAACTTTTCTAGTAACTGCAGGTCTATTTGTTAGGTGCAAAACTCCACTTTTATTGTCAGTATACATTTCAGATAGGTGTTCTTTTTCAATTTTGCCCAGTCCAGCTTTGTTGATAGAGCCACCTTGCAGTTAAATTTGAATACAGCAATTTTGTAGTCACCACAGGTTGATAGGTGCCAAAAAATACCTTTTATTATCCTGTATACATTTCCGATACGTGTTTTTTTTCACTTTGGCGCAGGCCAGCTGTGTTGATAGAGCCACCTTGCAGTTAAATTTGAATCCAGCAACTTTGTAGTCCCACAGGTGTACTGATAGGTGCCAAAAGAAACCCTTTTTAAAAACCGTATACATTTCAGACAGGTGTTTTTTTCACTTTTGGTCAGTCAAGCTTTGTTGATAGATCTACTTTGCAGTTAAATTTGAATACAGCAATTTTGTTGTCACCACAGGTGTACTGATAGGTGCAAAAAATACCTTTTATTATCCCGTATACATTTCAGACAGGTGTTTTTTTCACTTTTGGTCAGTTTAAGCTTTGTTCATAGAGCTACTTTGCAGTTAAATTTGAAAACAGCAATTTTTGTAGTCACCCCAGGTGAAATTTATAGGGGCCAAAAAATACCTTTTTTTACCCGTATACATTTCAGACAGATGTTTTTTTCACTTTGGTCAGTCAAGCTTTATTGATAGATTACTTTGCAGTTAATTTTTAAAAACAGCAATTTAGTAGTCACAACAGGTGATTTGATAGGTGCCAAAAAATACCTTTTATTATCCCGTATACATTTCAGACAGGTGTTTTTTTCACTTTTGGTCAGTCAAGCTTTGTTCATAGAGCTACTTTGCAGTTAAATTTGAATACAGCAATTTAGTAGTCACCACAGGTGAATTGGGTGCGAAAAATAACTTTTATTATCCGTATACATTTCAGACAGGTGTTTTTTTCCCTTTTGGTCAGTTAAACTTTGTTGATAGATCTAATTTGCAGTTAAATTTGAATACAGCAATTTTGTAGTCACCACAGGTGAATTGATAGGTGCCAAAAAATACCTTTTATTATCCTGGTATACATTTCAGATATGTGTTTTTTTTCACTTTGGCGCAGGCCAGCTTTTTTGATAGAGCCACCTGGCAGTTAAATTTGAATCCAGCAATTGTGTTTTGATTTGAGGGATTTGAGAATAGCTGTGATTTGCCGTCTTTTAATAAGAGACTTTCCAAAACTCTTCCATACCCTCTTTAAATTTATCGTTTCTGAACATGGAGCGAAATTCAGGTGGTTAGCGAGCAAAAAGGGGGTAGGACATGGAGGTAGAGGTACGAGAGAAGGTGCTCCTTCCAGGCTGGCGACAACACGCATGCCAGCGGATCGTCAGTTGCAGGACGTCAGGCCTGTCATCGCTGGGTCAGGGCCCTGTGAATCTCAGTAACGAAAGCGTCGCCAATCTGTTCTTCAGTGGTTACTGCAACCTGCTTTCCAGCAGCCTTACCTCCTCGTCCTCCCAGTCATGGCCACAAATGTCGTCATCAGCTTTCATCAGCTCCGTTCCAACATGAAGCAGCCCAAATGTCAACTCTTGTACCCACCACTGTGGATAATCCATTTTCTGAAACCTCTTTGATGACAAAATGCGGTTGGGGTCAGAAGGCATGTTAAAAGATTAAGAGGCCAAAGAGGATGATTTTCTCTGCTTTTGACGCCCAGTTACTGATGCCATCAGAGGAGGAAGGAACCCCCCTTTACCAGATGCGAGCAGGCATTTCTTTGCCAGAAAAGCCGTCCCTGCCCTGGCCAGCCAGTGTCTTTTAAAAATTTCAAGCGCGTTGTCTGCATCTGTGCCGGAAAAGTCCATTGACCACCGACACAGGGACTAGTAAGCAGGGCCAAGGCCGCCAATCTCTGTGACAGCTCACGGGGTGAGCTGGGTGGATGTCTCTGGGGTGACGGTGGCTCTCAGGCTCGGCGCACACTCTTCAAAACCGCAGGGATGTGCAGGGTTCTTTCCCAAGGTCCTCTGGTGGCATCACGTGCCCAGGAAAAAGCGGTTTAAAATTTAAAATCTGTTTGGAGACCGCCCCACACACAGGTCAGGAGGTGGAAGGTTTCTCCGCAACGAGACTGAGTGCGGGCTGGGTGACAAGAACCTTGTGCCAGGCAAGGTGGTGTGCGATAATGGGCGAAATCTGCTGGCCGCCCTTAAGATCGGTAGGCTGGGCACATCCCTTGCCTGGCACATGTCATGAACCTTGTCGTCCAAAAAATTTCTAAAGAGCTACCAGGTCTGGACTGCCTGCTGAGGAAGGCTCGAAGTCTAAGTTCGCACTTCCGCCGTTTGCATCCTGCTTCGTCCCGCCTGGCTGCGTTGCAGCATCAGCTCGGCCTCCCAAATCAACCGTCTCATTGTTGACGTGGCAACACGCTGGGAAATTTCCACCCTCACATCTCCAGTGATTGTGGGAGCAGCGCAATGCCATTACGCAGTACACAGTGACACATGGCCTGACAAGTGGTGCGGACCTCGGGGTGTTGAGCCACCGAGAGTGGAGACAGGTGAAAGAGCTCTGCACCATCCTTGCCAGTTTTGAAGAAGACAAAAACCACAGAGAATATCAATACCTTTGGGCAAGATAGGTATATAAAATATAACTTTTAATGAAAAATTACTGATAAAACTAACAATTCCCTAAAATTGCCCTACATAAACTGCCTAATACGTGGGGAACCCGCCCCAACAAAAGGGCGACCCCACAGGAACCTTACTAGAAACCCCATAAGTGCCCTAGTGATAGTACCTTACCCACTACAAACCCATGCATACAACTACAGTGTGTAATGCCACCTAAAACTAAACATCCGTCACCACAAAACCACAGACTATTATACACGTTTTCCCTGTCCCGGACGCGTTTCACCACCAAAGATAAGTGGGTTCATCAGGGGAACAAAAACTCTTCTTTAAAGTGGCAACAGTACTATAAGGAATCTCAGTAAGTACCAAATATATACAAACAATAAAATACACGGTTTCCCCGAACTAGAATTACCGTAACACAAAGCATGAAAGAAATATACATATACAATCGTGTGGATACACTCACGTCCCTTATGGTTTACTAGGTGAGCGCCAAAGATGAGGCACTTCTCCACTCAGAGAGAGTCAGGACGACCAGGTGGCATGCTGGGCCGGATAGATGGTTCCGAACGCTGCACGTAGAGGAGAATTATTGTTTAAATACCACGTTGTCCAACTCAGGTCAAACACGCAGGTGGACACAGGAGAGAGTTCCTCTACCCGGACAGGAAGTAGAATGAAGCCACATCCGCCAGGGAGGGAACGCCCACAGATAAAGGACGAGCCCAGCAAACAAAAAAACAACAACAAAAAGGTGTTGCTAAACCTCAGAGAGCAGCAGACGCGATTAAAACACCAGCAATCAAATGATATGAAGATGGTTACTAGTATTAAAGCATTAAATCCACACCAATGTGAGTAAATAAACGTATTGAATGCCATGCTGCCATTATAAGAAGCAGCCAGAAATAATTAGTCGGTTTTTAATAAAGCAAACTTCAATATTTAAAATATTAAAATATATGAATGATACCAACAATTATTATATATAAATAGATAAGGATCATAACACGAAAAAATAGCAGGAGATTAAATGAATGGCGCAAAACAGATAGAGAGTCATTATCAATTTGGGTTGTAGCGTTTTTAATGGAAGATCCAGATCGCTTCCATCTGGAGTATTTCTTCTCAAAATCCCTTATAGGGGGAAGGAAGGATGGACAATTTCAACCCGAGCAATGTAATAGTAAGGGGGCTGTCCTTTTGTTTCTAAATTCATTCTGTCTTGCCAAAGGAGTTTGCGGTCATTCCTAATTTCCCACCAGGTGTTCCAAAATCCGCCGCCCTAAATTCCCCGGATAGTTTTTCCCCCCCCCACCCCACATACTTTGGGGCTCGGGCAGGTGGCCTGGTAAATGGACCCCCCTGTTTTACAATTATGCATAGCCAAAAGTTTTAATATATTGACTCGTCAGTAAATTCATCATGACTTCGTGTACTGTTATGGAAGGCAGGCCTACACTTTCCGCCCTATAAGTGCCCCTGGTACCTTGGTGAAGCACAAGTGGGCCGACCAAGGTGTTTGGTGTCGAAAAATGACTCTGAACCAAACGGTCCCTAATATTCTTTGCCTTCTCCGTTATAAATACTGGAAGGGTACATATCTAACAATTCCTTCTAATCGTGGTTCTTGTGTTAAAAATGTGGCAAAAAAATTAGATATTTAATTGTTTCTTATCTGGCTAGAAGCATCATCATATGTACCTATGATCCTAACCTTCTTCTTTGTGATGTTTATGAGGCTTTTGTGTGCTGTAATGAAGCAGACCGATCAAGTATAGAGGCTGATTGATATGCTTCTAGTGAGAATAATGTCGTGGGTATCCCCGCTCCAGGAATCTCGTTCGTTAAATTTCTAGCTTCCTTCTTAAAAGTCCCTTAGATGAACAGTTCCTTCTGTACACGCCATAACAACTGTCCCTTTGGTATACCTTTCTATGTGGGAAAGGATGGTGACATATTCCACACGTCGGAGACTGTTCCCTGATGATGGCTTCGGTACAAGGTAGTCATCAGGCGGATATCCGGGACCTTAGAGATCAAGACGTCAAAAAAAACAACCATATCATTCTTATGTATGAGCTGTGATGTGAACCCTGGGTCCAATGTAATTAATATTAAGTTCTGGACAAAAACAGATGAAAAGCCTCCTCTGAGCACGTCACAAAATCAGATGTCATTCTTAGAAATACGCCCCCAATAGGCGATGTGTTCTTGGGCCTCCTGAAGGTCCTCTGAGAAGACCTCTGGTGTGCTCCCAACCAGCCCAGGAAAGAATTAGCATAACGAGGGTGCACAGGGGCTCCCCATAGCAGTCCCCCTGAGACTGGTGGTAGACACGACCATCAAACAAGAAGAACTTGTAGTGTCAAAATGAAATGCACCATTTGGTCACAAATGAATTATGTGCATGTTGAAAAAATACTTCTACTATAAGAAAGAAGCTCACCGCGCTCGATGGCCCTTATCATGTGGTGGAATATAAAGGCCTCGACGTCTTTATCTGCATAGCACATATCGGGTGTATATCACCAAATTGATCAAATTTTAGAAGTAGGTCTGTTGTATCTTGACCAAAGGATGGAAGTGCTGTTACACTGGTGCACAGGAATACGATAATCTACATACAGAATAATATTTTGATGTAAGATTGTCGATGCCGGAACTATTAGGTCGACATCTTAAAGGACAAGGGCCCTGGTGGACCTTAAGTAGTCCGTAGAATGTGGAACTCGTGGGGCCGACGGTAACAGGTACATAATTAATTCCTGTTTACTAATTAGTTAGAGATCAAGGCTTTCTTAAGGATATTATTTCCAATCTGCCCTAAATCGAATCGAGGGATCAGTTGGCAGGACTTCATAAACCGACCTATCGTAATAAAATCTCATTAGACACCATTATTGCGATAATCATCGCAAATGAGGATGACTGTATTTCTCCAACCCTTATTGAGGGCTTCACAACAATGGATCGATCCTGCTCGAGGTTTTTCAGTTGCCAAATATTGGCCTTTTTAGATCAGATTGTATATCTTTTGTTTTTATTATTCATCCTAACTGTCTGTAATTTTTCCTAATAGAGTCACAACACAAACTTTGACGAAAGTATCTCGATATTGTTATCATATAATAAGGTGGCATTTTAGTTACTTCTGGGTCTTAAATAGAAAAAACACAAGGGGGGGCCCTTTGACTATACTTTTTCTCCCTCCTACAATAGTTTGTCAATAGTTTCTACATCTTGAAACTCAGAGGGATCAATGCCCCATTCAGAGCATTGTCTCTCACGATTAAAAGTTTGAAAATTTTTTTTCCACTTTAAGTTTTATATTTTTTTATTTTAGGGCAAAGAGGAAATGGATGTCATTCACCCAATCTAAAATACTTTCAGTGAGTTATTATGGTACAAAATGTATCAATCTTTTTTCATATATTCAATTTTGTCAGTTGTGAGGGCTCTATGAGACAGATTGTGATTTGTATTATTCCCCCAAGATTACTTTGTTTGTAATATTCTTTCTAAAAAGAGGGCTGGGGTCGGGACGCCTCTGCCGATGTGATGTAGATGCAGATGTAGATGATGAAGTAGCCCCGAATATCGCATTTGCCTCCATTGGAGTAATTGTTGTTTCCACTGTTGTTTCCTCTTTTTTCGTCTTTTTTTGCAGAGTATCCATTGAGAATATTGATGTGGACCCATTCTATGTCTAGTGCGGTAGGGGGATCTCTGAAAACCTTTATTCCCTCTACGAGGATCACTCTCGGAGGTATCAGTGTCAGGATGGCGATAAATCTGTGTCGAACTCCCTGGGGTTTCTATCTATCGGATAGAATATGCACGATTTTCCCTAAATTCTGCAGGTCCTTAAGTGAACTGTCTGTGTTTACGTTCTTTCAAAATATGCGTAAATTTATCAATATTTGTCTTTTGTTCTAATTCAAATTTGTGAAAGTCAGAGGTCCCCCTTTATATATTAATGTTACTGCAGCTAAATTCCTTATGCGCTTCAAAGATTTATACAAGGGTGCATCCCGTTTACTCCTCATCAATAAATTTATGAAAACACAGAGAAGATGAAGTTTGCCTCACAATTTCCATTTTTTCATCAAACTACACGTTTCTAGATTTGGAGCCGGTTAAAAATGGTATACGTATACCTTTTGGCACTATTTAATTTTCTTGTGATAATTTTCAAGGGATTTTAACTCCACCATGAATTATATACAAACTTGTATCTTAAACATTTAGTTCTTTAAACAAACCCTGTAAATGATAGTGAATTCCTGGTTAAAAGGAAGAAAATTCTCATTCAAGAAAAACCTTTTGCATTCCGATAAGCCAATTTATCACTAGTTCTTTTAGACTGGCCATCCCATATACAACTCTCCCGACAAAAGGCTGATAACTACACGGGAATCTTTAAATACAACAAAAAAAACAACAACAGTAATCCTACTTATTATCCAGGCAGAGAAGGGCACACTTCGATTTATATTACCAGTATCGTAAATCATTAGACAAAAACCACAGAGAATATCAATACCTTTGGTAAAGATTGGTATATAAAATATAACTTTTAATTAAAATTACTGATAACACCTAACAATTCCCTAAAATTGCCCTACCTAAAACTGCCTAATACGTGGGGAAACCCGCCACAACAAAAGGGCGACCCCACAGGTACCTTTACTAGAAAACCCTATAAGTGCTAGTGATAGTACCTTACCCACTCACCTATGCATAACACACTATGTGTGTAATTGCCTCCTAGATCTATAACATCCGTCACCAACAACAGACTATATATCACGTATCCCTGTCCCGACGCGTTTTTCCCCACACGATAGTGTGGTATATTAAGTATATGGTGGGATTTAAAATCCTTGGAACAATTGATCAACAAGAATTTAAAATAGTGCCCAAAAGGTTTTAGTTTATACCTTTTTTACCGGCTCTCAAGATCTTAGAAAGTTGGAGTTGATGAAAAATTGGGAAATTGAGGCAACTTAATCTTCTCTCGCGATTCAAAATTTATTGTTTGAGGAGGATAACGGGTGACCCTTGATAAATCTTTGATGCTGCTTATGGAATTAGCTGAAGTAATCATTAGATTATAAAGGGGACCCTGACTTCACAAATTTGAATTAGAACAAAAGACAAATATTGTAATTTACGGATATTTTGAAAGAACGTAAACACGACAGTTATTAAGGAATGACAGAATTTAGGGAAAATCGTGCATATATAGCCTATATAGAAACCCCTGGTGTTTCGACATCAGATTTATCGTATCTGACACTGGATACTCGAGAGTGATCCTCGTTAGAGGGAATAAGGTTTTCAGAGATCCCCCCTACCGCACTAGTACACAGGGGTCCACATTCAATATTCTAAATGGATACCAAAAAAGTCAAAAAAGAAGGAAACTAACTGGTGCGAAAAAAACAATTACTCAATGGAGGCAAATGCAGATATTGGGGCTACGTCATCATCTCATTCTGCTATCTACATTCTCAGGCAGAGGGACCCCGACCCCTGCCTCTTTTATAGAAAGAAATATTACAAACAAGTAGTTCTTGGGAGGCATAATAATCAAATCATCAATCTGTCTCATTAGAGCACTCCACAAACTGTCAAATTGAGTATGAAATAAGGATTGTCATTTGTACCTAATAAAACTCACTGATGTATTTAATTGGGTGAAGGCATCTCTCTTTGCCCGAAATCTTAAATGGAAAAAATTTTTCAAACCTTAATAGTGAGAGTCAATGCTCTGAATGGGGCTTTGATCCCTCTGAGTTTCATGATGTAGAACATGACAGAACTATTGGAGGAGGGAGAAAAAGATAGGTCAAAAGGCCCTTTTTTGATTTAAGACCAAGAAAAGTACTAAAAATGCCACCTTATTAATAAGATAACAATATCGATACTTTCGTCAAGTTGGTTTGTGACTCTATAGAAAAATTACAAGACAGATAGGGCATGATATAATAAAAAAACAAAAGATATACAATCTATCTAAAGGCACCAATCTTTGGCACTGGAAAAAACACGAGCAGGATCGATCCATTGTTGTGATAGCCCATATCAGATAAAGGGTGGGAATACAGTCATCCTCAATTGCGATGATTATAGCATATATGTGTCTAGAGATTTTAAACGATAGGGTCTGGTTATGAAGTCCTGCCAACTGATTCCCTCAGATTCGATTTAGGCAGAATTGGAAATAATCCTTAAGAAGCCTTGATCTCTGAACTAATTAGTAAAACAGGAATTTATGTTTCCTCGGTTTACCGTCGCCCCACGAGTTGCCACATTCTTCGATACCTAAGGGTTCCACAGGGCCTTGTGTTTAAGTATGTCGAACTATAGTTGGGGTCGGGCATCGACAATCTTACACAAAATATTAGTCTGTTGTAGATCGCTATTCTAAGGCACAGTTGTTAACAGCACTTCCTTCCTTTGTCAGGAGATAACAAACAGAATCCTACTTCTAAAATGGATCATTGGTGATTGACCCGAATATGTGGGCTTAACGCAGTATAGACGTCGAGGCACTTTAAAGTTCCATCCACATGATAAGGGCATCGAGGCGGAGAGCTTCTTCTTAATAGTAGATAGTATTTTTCTACATGCACATATTTCATTTGTTGACCAAATTGGTGCATTTCTTTTTGGACACACAATTTCTTTCTGTTTGAGGACGGTGCTTACCACAAGCTTCAGGGGGACTGCTATGGGGGAGCCCCTGTGCTCCCTCGTTATGCTAATTCTTCCTGCGGTGGTGGGAGCACACCAGGGTTTTCTTGATGACTTCAGGAGGCCCAAGAACATCGCCTCATGGGGGCGGATATTTAGATGACATCGTTTGATTTTGTGGGACGGCTCAGAGGAGGCTTTTCATCTGTTTGTCCAGCAAACTTATATTAATGACATTGGACTCAGGTTCAATCAGTCATACATCAAGAATGAAATGTGTTTTTGGACGTCTTGATCTCTAAGGCCGGATAAACCGCATGATGGACGACTTGTACCGTAAGCCACTCAGCAGGGAACTGTCTCCTACGGTGGGGATAGTCACCAATCCGTCCCATTAGGAAAGGTATACCAAAGGGAAGTTTATGGTGTACGAAGAATGTACATCTAAGGGGAATTTTAAGAAGGAAAGCTGAGGATTTAAGAACGAGATTCCTGGAGCGGGGCATACCACACGACAATATTCTCTCGAGCATATCAATCAGCCTCTATACTTGATCGGTCTGCTCTATTACAGCACAACAAAGCTCCATAAACATCCAAAGGAGGAAGGTTAGGATCATAGGTACATATGATGATGCCTTCTAGCCAGATTAGAAACCATTCATATCTAATTTTGGACAATTTTAACACAAGGATCCACATTTGAAGGAATTGTTAGATATGTTACCCAGTATACAGTAACAGGAGAGCAAGAATATTAGGGACCTGTTTTGGTTCCGAGTTCATTTTCGACCCAACACCTTCCGGTCCACTTGGCTTTCTCAAGGTACAGGGCACTATATAGGGCGGAAATGTAAGGCTGCCCTTCCATACAGTAACGAAGTCAGTGATGAATTTACTGACCGGTCAAATATTTAAACCTTTTGGATATGCTAATTGTAAATCAAGGGGGTCATTTACCAGGCCAATGCCCGATTGCCCAAGATGTATGTGGCAGTAAAAACCTATCGGATTTAGCGGCGATTTTGGAAACCTGCGGGGATATTAGGATGACCGCGAAACTCCGGTTGGCAAGACATAATGAATTTGAAACTAAGGACTAGCCCCTTATCTATTACATCTCGGTGGTTGAAATTGTCCATCCTTCCCCTAGGAAAGGGGGATTTTGAGATGAAATTACTCAGAGGGGAAAGCGTCATGGATCTTCGTTTAAAACGCTACACCCAAATAGGAATTAATGACTTCTCTATCGTTTGCGCCATTCATTTAATCTCTCATGCTATTTTATCCGTGTTATGAGCTTATCTGATTTATTTATTTAATTGTTGGTATCATTTAATATATTTTAAATATTTTAAAATATTGTAGTTGCATTACCGAATAAATTATTTCATGGCTGCTTTTAGAATGGCAGCATGCATTCAATAACGTTTATCTTACTCACATTGGTGTGGATTGTAATGCTTTACCTATACATAGTACCATCACATATGCCTTTGAATGGGCTGTGTTCGTGCTGCTGCATCTCTTGAGGTTTAGCAACAAACTGTTTTGTTGTTGTTTTTTGTTTGCTGCCTTTGCTGTAGGGCGTTCCCTCCGGGCGTATGATGCTTCATTCTACTTCGGTCGGTGTCAGAGGACTCTCTTCTGTAGTCACCTGGCTGTGTTGAGCTGAGTTGGAACAACGTGTATCTTTAAACCATTATTCTCCTACTAGTGCAGGTTGGAACCATCTATCCGGCCCAGCTATGACACCTGGTCAGTTTCATGACTCCTCTCTGAGTTGTGAGAAGTGTCCTCATCTTTGGCGCCTCACCTAGCTATAACATAAAGGGACGTGAGTGTATCCACACGATTGTATATGCTATATCTCTTTCATGCATGCTTTACGGTATTATTAGTCTCTGGGAACCGTGTATTTTCATTGTTTCGTCTATTATTTTGGTACTCTACTGAGATTAATATATAGTACTGTTGCCAATTTAGAAGAGATTTTTTGTTCCATGATGAACTCCACTCTATCGAGTGGTGGTGGGGAACGCGGTCGGGACAGGGATTACGTTGTATTATATAGTCTGTTGTGTGTGGTGACGGATGTTTTTGTTAGGTGGCATTACCACACTGTAGTTGTGATGCATAGGTGTATGTGGGTAAGGTTCTGATCAATAGGGCACTTATAGGGTTTCTAGTAAGGTTCCTGGGGGGGGTCCCCTTTTTTTGGGGGCGGTTCCCCACGTATTGGGCATTTTTGGGTAGGGCAATTTTAGGGAATGTTAGGTTTTTCGAAATTTTCTTTAAAAAGTTATTTTTTAATACTACTTGCCCAAAAGGGTTTTGAATTCTCTGGGGTTTTTTTTTATATTTAGATACTGGTAATAATATCGAAGGGGGCCTTTCTCCCCCTGGATAATAATAGGATATGTTGTTGTTTTTTGCATTTTTGAAAAGCCACCAAAATGGTCATGGGACAATGCCTTTCAGCAGAATGGGGGTGATCTATTTCTGGAACATCGTTGGACACCAAAACAACAGGTCCCGCCAGCGACGGAGTAGGAAAGGACACAGGGGGACACGGACCCTTTTCTCTCCGCGAACCCACAAGGCCCACATTTCTAAATTTTTAAACGGTCTTCATTAGGCAGTGGTTCGGGTTCAGGGTAGTGCAAGGGGGCGCATCACTTCAGGGGTGCATCACTCAGGCAATCGGGGTGTTTTGAAGCTGTGCCAGGGGAACGGGGGAGAGGGGGTATTTCTAGACCCGCTTTTCCCGACGCCCCTGTTTTGGAAAAGGGGTTGGCCAATTTGAGGCGGGAAGGAAGATGAGGAAGATCAGTTTGCTAGGCCCCTCGCCCCCCCAGAGGTTTGGGGAAAATAAAGCCCCTCTCTCAATGAGTCTGGATGCCCTTTTCCCTCCAACATACCTCGTTTTTAAGGGCCTAAAATGAACAACATTCTGGGGGGCCACCCCCGGGACCCCCGATACAAAACTTAGCACTTTCCTTCCCCCCAACCAAAAGAGAGAAAAATGCAGGAAATGGAACCTTGCTGATTGATCAATGGGGGAATCGTTCTCTGCTTCACGTTCCTCAAATGTCCCCGGGGGGAACAACATCAGCGACGTGACAGCGTAAGTCCAAAAGCCGACGGGGGAGCAGCAGCAGCAGGCAAGGGGCAGAACCAATGGGTGCCTCTGGGAATCTTTTTTTACCCCTCACCAACGATGCAAGCAGGGGACACATCCAACACCAGAGACCGCTTAAAATCATGGTTACGACTTCTGCGTCTCAACACCGATTTTTTGTATGTTTCCGACCCAAAAACTTCGGGGACCAAAAGACGAAGGCCCAAACTCGTCGCCACCCATAGAGGTTTGCCGCCCCGCAGCCAGCATCATACTGAGCGGGGGGGCCCTTTAACCCTGAGAAGCATTACAGACAAACGCATCCGCTTTCCCCAATAATGTGGATCGTTTGACTTTCATAAATAATCGGCATGGGCTTGATATGTTGTGGCCCCAATTGCCCAGGGCACCCATTTGTTCCCGGGCTACTTCACATTCCCCTTCAAACAGAAATGGGCCCCTTGAAAACTTATTTTAAAATGATCTTTTCTTACTGCATATTTTATTCTGGGTTCCCAACAGTTCATTTTGCTGGTTTTGCTGGAGGAGACTGTAAAAGCCCGCAAGGTTCATGACAACACCGTATTCCATTTATTCACTTTATCTTTAGAAGTTTTCGCATTGTCAATGTTTTTGACGTCATGTTGCTGTGATATACAGCAATAATCATGGTCCTTTAGAACATAAATGTGGCCTCTAAGTGGCATTTCTCCATCACAATTTTTAATAGTGTCTGAGAAGTCATATTTATAATTTTTTGGGGTCATGTTGCTGTGAGATATAGCTATAACTATGGTCCTTTGGAACAGAAATGTGGCTTCTAAGTGGCATTTCTCCATCACAATTTTTATCAGTCGCTGAGAAGTCATATTTATAATTTTTTGGGGTCATGTTGCTGTGAGATACAGCAATAATCATGGTCCTTTGGAACAGAAATGTGGCTTTTGAGTGGCATTTCTCCCTCACAATTTTTCTCATTGTAAAATGGTTTGAGGTTATGTTGCTGTGAGGATTTCAAGCTTTATAATTATGGTCCTTTGGAACAAAAAATGTGCCTCTAAGATGGCATTTCTCCACACAATTTTTAATAGTGGCGGTGATGTCATATTTATAATTTTTTGGGGTCATGTTGCTGTGAGATATAGCTATAACTATGGTCCCTTGGAACAAAAATGTGGCTTCTAAGTGGCATTTCTCCATCACAATTTTTATCAGTGCTGAGAAGGGTCAATTTTTATAATTTTTTGGGTCAGTGCTGGCTTTGAAAGTGCAGCAATACTTAACAGTGTCCAATTATAAAAAAATTTGTTTCTAACAGAACATTCTGTTCTTCAAAATTGTCAAAAGTGGCTCAAATGTCAAGCTTTAGAATTTTGGGGGGCATTTTGCTGGTGACATGCAGCTATACTACAGGTCCTATTATAAAAATGTTTTGTTTCTAACAGACATTTGTTTTACACAATTGTCAAGAGGGGCCTCAAGGGTGATGGTGCTGTCAGAAAAACAGGAATAGGGTTGGACATGTTAATGGACACATATTGCAAAAGATGACTTGTTTTTTGCAAGGGATTTTTAACATAGTAGCAATCCCTGATTGAGACAAACCCAATTTAATACAATTAAAAAGAGAAGAAACAAAGACATGGTGGGATTCCATCTATTTTAAAAATGTGTTTTCTAGAATTTAAAAATACTAAAAAAACTTGATGTACAAAAAAGTGTTAAAAAAAATTCCTCTAAAATTGTACAAGGGAGGTACAGGAAGACTTGACCGATGTAGGTTATTATGGATATGGAGCCGGATAGAGAACAAAGAACAGAACAATTTCCTCCACACGTTTAGTAAAATGAGAAAAAAGAATGCCCAAGAAAAGGGCACCGGGTGGAAAAGGGCGTTAACCCCCCAGTATTTTTCCCAAATGAAGTCAATTGGTCCGCATCATATGGAGGGGGAAACACTACCCCGGTCTTGACGTGTACTGAGGAAGGGGTGGGGTCTATCCCTTCCCACTCTGCTTCAGCACAACTGTTTTCGTTGGGTGCTCAAAAGGACATTTTTTACCCTGTAAAAAGATGACGGGACGCCCGCCCGGCTCTCCCCCCCACCCCACTGTAACTCCGGCCCTGGCAGCTGAATCTGGTGTTAATAGTGCAGACATAGCCTGGCTTCCCCCCCCATGTAAGTCCGGCCCTGGCAGTAGACCTCCTGTTAATAGATGACAGCGCTACCTGGGCTCTCACCGCACCCTGTAAGTTGGTCGGGCAGTGGACCTCCGTGTTAACAGGGGCTGAGGGCCACTGGCTCTCCCCGTTAAGGCAATCAGGGAGCTTCAAATTTTCTAAAAAAATTCAGATTTTAAAAAAAGGGATTTCTGTGAGGTTAAAGTAGGCAAAAAGGGCCCCCCAGGGCTGGCACAAATTGCCAATTTGGGGCTTAAAATTTTCTGGGGCTGGAGTTCACTAGGGGGTCGCATCATTTGATTCCAGGGGAGTCTGTCCCAAATCATAAAAAAAGGATTTGGGGGAAAAAATTGGAAACCTTTAAATTGATGGCTGAATCACCTAGATGCCAGGGGGGAAATTTTTTCTCAACTAAAAGTGTTTTGGGGATGTTGGGACATTAGATTATTTTGGGGTTTGGGGTTTGGGACAAATTAACACTCTACACGTGTAAAAAATACCTTTAAAAACTCGGGGGAGGGGGGTATTTTTGTTGTTATAATTTGGAAAAAAAAAGCAAAATTTGAAAATAATGTAAAACTATAAACAAAATTTCCCTAAATAAATTTCTGTAAACACATGTCTTTTCCCAAAAAATAATAAATGACAGTCACTTAAAAAATAGTAGTGCCACTTTGTGATCTGTGGGGTCAACGGGTTTAGGGGTCATTTTGTGGGACAGGACAGGTATAGTCAATGTCCAGTGAAATAAAATGGTTTGGGTTTAAAAATTCCCTATTTCCGGCATTTTTAATCTGTGGGTCAGACAGGTTTAAAAGGTCATTCTGCGTACAGGACGATATAGTCAATGTCAGTTCAAATTTTAAAGGGGTTTAAAAACTCCTTTTTCCGGACTTTTTAAATCTGGGGGTCAGACAGGTTTTTGGTCATACTGTGGGTACAAAAAAGGTATAGTCAATGTCCTTCTACTAATATGGTGGTTGAAAAGGTCCTTTTCCCACACTTTTAATCTGTGGGCAGACAGGGTTTTTGGTCAGCTGCTTCCCAGGACAGGGTATACAATGTCCAGTTCAGTAAAATGATGGTTCAAAAACATATGCCTTCTGGCACTTTTTTAATTTTTGGGGTTCCGAGGTTTTTAAAGGGGTTTCTGTGGGCAAGACAGGATAGTGAATGGTCTGTGAGTTTTTTTTTGGGTTTTATAACCTAGTGGTTGGCCAAGATGTAGCACGTATCCCTTTGGGCTGTTGTGGTGTTTTTTTGCGCTTCTCCCTCCCGTTTGGGTGTAAGAATGAAGGTGTTGTTCCTCTCAATAGACTTTTAATGGTAAAAGGGTTTTTTTCTATTTGACTATCGGATATCTTATTGATAATTGCCGATATCGAATATGACCGATACGATAGTCAACGTAAGCCATCACTGTTGGAGTGCTTTCCTATGGATG
>JAODAL010052237.1:0-26122 GCA_025379985.1 Phyllomedusa bahiana
TATTTTATTGCCCGACTGTCTGACCTTTCTTCCCTCCTGATGGCCCAGCACTCTAGCAGCGCAGGGACAGCCCGCTCAGTTGGTGTCGGGCCGCCTAGGACAGCACGTCAAGTAGGCAGGGACAGTGGGCTGGGTTCCAGTCAGGGCTCACTGTACCTCCCTTGACGTGTCAATATCCATGTTTATTGAATCATAATAAAATGCCATAAAAACATGGAATACGCTAGCTAACATGTTTCAGGACAACATAGCCTATATTGGGCTATGTTTCCCTGAAACATGTTAGCTGTTCTCATCCTTTTTGGATGTTGTTTGGGTCACTTTTTCATTTTGTCATTGCTTTCACCCCTAGAGGTAGCATGAGGCGGTGTCTTCAGACAAGGATTGAACGCTGATTCAACACTAAAATTTTCAGCATCTAAATCAGCCATGTAAACATACCCTAAATGAGTGATTTAGGATAATTACATAGTCGCATAGTTTGGGAGACGTCCATCCAGTTCAGCCTGTTGTCCTCTAGTGTTGATCCAGAGGAAAGAAAAAAACATCATGGAGTAGAAGCCAATCCCTGGATCAACGATCCTTCTCCAGAATCCTGGTCACTGTAAGTTGTTATATTATTACAGACTAGAAATGCATCCAGACCTTTTTTGAACTCTGTTAGCAAACTCACCATGACAGGTTCCTCTGGCAGAGAGTTCCACAGTCTCACCGCTCTTATAGTAAAAAATCCCTGTCTATGAAGAAACAATCTTTCCTCAAGACATAGAGGATGCCCCCTTGTTCTAGATACAGTCCTGGGTATAAACAGATCTTGGGAGAGATCTCTATATTGACCTTTAATATATTTATGCATATTTATTATGTCCCCCTGAAGCCGTCTTTTCTCTAAACTAAATAACCCTAATTTTGCTAATCTTTCTGGGTATTGCAGTCCACCCAGTCCTTTTGTTATTTTTGTTGCCCGCCTTTGTACTATGTCTTTACTGTGCACCAGTGCCCAAAACTGTACACAATACTCCATGTGTGGTCTAACCAGTGACTTGTATAATGGGAGGATAATGTTCTCATCATGTGCATCTATGCCTTTATTAATACACCTCAAGATGCTCTTTGCCCTGGCAACTGCTGCCTGACACTAGCTGCTACAATTGAGAATACTGTCCACTAGGATTTCCAAGTTTTTCAGTTTAACAAGTAATCATGAAATGGATTTTTCCTTCCGATGAGCATAACCTTGCATTTATCTGTGTTAAACCTCATCTGCCATTTCTCGATCACGAACCTTTCCCGCCTCTCCTGACCTTCTTGCCTGTCCCCGACTACGAGTTTGCCATACGATTTTTAACCACAGTACACCTCAGCTGCCTCCACAAGCAAATCACGTCAGGGGTTGAGACCTAGTAGGATTCCCGCCACAGCAAGTCCATACCGCTTTGCGGTGGGCTCTGGTGAATACCGGGCCCTTCTTAGATTCCTCTCCCTGGTGCGGGGTGCAGTATTTTTAATACTGATTATTGATGAAAATGTTTATTATTTGATTTTCAAACCTCCCACATAAATTTTACTTTGGGGCAAAACGCCTTGAATGGTCTTACGATGGTTGGGTTAGACAAGAAACATTTAAGGTGGAGTTTACCTCATCTGCACATCAACAGGAAGGTCATTTTCCTCGGTTAATATGGTGGAAAAAAAAAATTGTTCAGCAGGTTTGCTTTCTCACCACCCTCTACAATACCTCCTTTGATACTTTTCAAAGGCATTTTCAGTTTTAATCTCTTTACTATTTATATAGTTAAAAAAATATTTTGGGGTTAGTTTTACTCTCTTTGGCAATCTGCCTTTCTGTCTCCAGCATTGCTGCCTTTATCATTATTTTATACATTTTATTTTTTTCTTCTAGCTTTTTAGTGCCTCATCACTTTTTTGTTGTTGTTTATCGCCACCTTTAAATCTCTGTTAATCCACATTGTTTTTCTCCTGTTTCTAATCATTTTATTTCCATAAGGTATGTATCTCTGACAGTGTTCACTTAAGATGTTTTTAATTATCTGTTCTTTTATTTTTGAAGTCCTTGTCCCAGTTAATGCAGTTTATGTAGATGTAAATTAGCCTTCCTTTAATTCAAATGTTTCTTGTCTAATCCAGGAAGAATATTAACCCCTTACCAACATATGACATATGGGTGCCGGCAAGGGGCTTTGTAGCATGATAAGACCCCTTTGATGCCACTGCAAAGATGGCCACAGCTTCGAAATCAATGAGAAAAGGTGCCACGCACTCATACTCCCCATCTTACTGGAGCAGACAGGGGTAGTGTCTTGCTGCAGCAATGCTATTTCTGAGACGACATCCCCCTCATCTGCCAATCTTGCAAATTTGTTGGGGTGTACCAGATCAGGACTAGCCTCCCTGACACTTTTCCCTCTACCCTTCTTTCTAACTGTTAATCAGCTAGCTGACTCATTTCCTTGCACCTCCATGCTGCCATCCTCCCCTGCATCTACACCTGTGAGTGCTTCCTCAGTGAGCAGCAGACTCACTTCCAAGTTGGCAATGGATCTCAGTGTTGCCACTTGCTCATTTAGATCCAGGATCTGAGCTGCTAAATGTGCAATGTGCACACATCTCGCACACCAGTATGCTCCCTCGAACGGCTGTTAAAGGATTGCATACATTGCACAGGTTGTGCAATAGACAGCATTGTCAATCATGGAACTCATGGGGATAATACTAAAGTCAGAGACTCATACACTCACTCTTTCAATTAAGGTTTAAACCTTTTTTCCCCCACTGTTCTGCAGTACCTGCTGCAACTGAATCCTTCAGGATACAAGGCCCAGAAAGCTCCACAAAGATGGAGCAACTTAAGCTCAGCCTATTAGGTAACCAGACCCCTTATTAGTCAGCCTGTATTCTCGATTCACCACACACTTAGCAAGTATATTTGCTTAAAAATATAGAATTGAAACACACAAAACTACTCTTTTATACTATATATGGTATTTGTAAACAAAATAGGTATAGCTACAATGTATAATCTAAATTTCTGCTATAACTTTGTAGTGCAATAAAAAAGAAACAGATATGCACTCTGCAGTTCACACAGGTATTTGCTGCAGGATTAACTGACCTCTCCCATCAGTCTTAAATCCCACAAGTAAGATAAAAACACACTTTAGACAGAAACACTTGCAAGCTCACACACTCGCTCTTTCAATTCAGTTTTAAACCTTTTCCCTACTGTTCTGCAGTGCTGCAGCAAATGATTCCTTCAGATTGTGCCATGTCCATCAGAGTTTGCAGAAGTTCTTTACTGTGGTTAATAGAGGAGGACCTAATGCTTGATCCATGTTATGATATCCACATGCTTTAAAAAGGGATATTAACAGAAAGAAACAGCACATTTAAATTATCCAAAGGGAAACAAGTTTATACTACTTACCTGGAGTGTGCACTGTCCCAACAATACCGCTAGAGCTGTTTTCAAAGAAGATCAGAAAACATGTGGATGACTTGACCAGCACATCAGTTAGGGTGCCTTCACACAGCGCAGTTTTGGTGCAGTTTTAAGGGTGCTTTCACACGGTGCGTTTTTTATGCGTTTTTGTGCAGTAATGTGCAGCCTTGATTGCTGTGCCTTCCTGCACAAAAAACGCGTAAAAAAACGAATCAAAAATGCATCAAAAAGCGTCAAAAACGCGCAGTGTGAAAGCACCCTAACTGTGCTCCAATTAAACTGCCTTTATTACCAGCAAGCTTCTTTCACTTATCTAAACTGTTTGGAAAGTGAGGAATCAATAAGTGTGTTTGTAATCACAAGACTTCAAACACAGTAACTGATTACTTACTTGAAACACCTTTCTGAACAATTTAGACAACTGAAAAAAGCTTGCTGGTAATAAAGGCAGTTTAATTGAAGTGCAGTTAAAACTGCACCAATACTGCACTGTGTAAAAGCACCCTTAAACTGTCTGCTTTATTGATAAATCTATAGATAAAAGGATTTCCAAGCATTGTGTTGACATGATTACTTAAGAAAGAGACATGCCAGAGAACATGTTAACAGCTGATGTGCTCATGTATACATTTGATAGACGCAGTCATGCTATAATAAAGAATGACTTTCCTCTGTGACCAAGACTAACTTGCTAAAGTTGTTATTTTGTAAATACATATGGCAGCATCTATGAATTCACCTTCGCCATTTTTTTTGGCGTATATTGCCTTTTCTATAAATGTATGAAGAGACTTATTACCAAAGTTGGCATATTATGGGCCTGACGACACCTAATGCGCCAAAGCTTGGTGCGAAACTGCTATACCAGGTTTGCGCCAATTTTGAGTGTTATGTGCCAAAAATGTTTTCCGCTTAACACATTCATTTATACTGTCATATTATACACTCCTCTATATCTATTTAGAACTGGTGTGTTGATGCCAAGTTACAAAAATGGCAAATATAAATTCATAAAAGTCGCCCATAGTTGCTGTAAAAACAATGGGCGACATATATCTAACTTGGTCCCAACATACCAGTTCAAAATAGATACAAAGGAGTGTATAATACGACGATATGAATGAAAGTGTTGTGCGGCAAACATTTTGGGACATAGATTGTTAGGTGCCAATTAGAGATGGGCGAATTGATTCTAACAAAGTGGACTTTGTTTAGAATTTCAGGAAAACTTTGATTCTGAACGAAGTCGAAGTTTGGGGTGATTCGCGGGAACGCAGCTTGTTTTTGATTGATAAAATGGCTGCGAGCACATGGCATTACATGGGGCAAAGAAGTCTGGGAGGAAGAGAGGCGTAGCCTACATGACATGTGCAGAGATGAAGCCAATCAGAGACCGGCGGGATTGTGTGATGTCACCGCACTATATAAGTCCGGGCGCCATGCCCCGCTCCTCACACCTCCTCTCACTGTGCTGTGTAGGGAAGGTGCTGCCCCCAAACTGCTGCTTATGATATCTCATACTAAAGAACTCACTTTTATACAGCAGTTTTGGTGGGTGTCACAGCTTTTTCCTCAGAGACTGCTTCTCTTACGTTCTAATTCTGATTTTGTGGGGTATTGGAACCGAAGTCCAGTGTGCGTCCAATGCAGCTGCATATACATTTTAATGCAACTCTCATTTTCTTGACACTTTGAATATCCAAGGGTTTATCTAAGCCTGTTCCTTTGTATTCAGTTAAAGAAACAGCTTTTTTTACAATCCAAACACCACTTAATTTTTGGGTTGCTCATTTATTTTGTGCAATTTAGATCCGGGGGTTAATTAAGCGTTGTTGCTGTTGGGGTCACTAAAAGAAACTTCTTTTTCACCTCCCAAGAAGAAATTTTGCCTGTAGCATAATTTATAACCGAAGGTTAATTAGAAGTTTTTCTGTTGTTGTGTTCCGTAAAATACACGCCGTTTTAACACGCTACAAAGCTGGTAATTGTTGGCAGCACATTTCTTTTGCGCAATTTACATCCAAGGGTTAACTAAATATTTTTCTGCAGTTGTACTTAGTAAAAGAAACATTCTTTTTCACCGTAGTGAATAAAAAAGAGATTTGCCAGCAATTCCAAGATCCATGAAAAACTGAAGGTCTTTATTAACAAGATTAAAACGTGGTGACAGAAAAATGGGCAGTTGCTACGATTAAGGGTCGAGCATGACCTGAAACGCATCAGATTTTTTGCTGCCCATTTTTCTGCACCACGTTTTAATCTTGTTAATAAAGACCTTCAGTTTTTCATGGATCTTGGAGTTGCTGGCAAATCTCTTTTTTCTTTACTACTATGGACTCAAGCTTCCAGAAAGCAGCCGTGCAGCCCTATTACTAAGGAGTGGTGAGCTGGCAATCTTTTGTTTGTTTTGATTCTTTTTCACCGCCAAAGAAGAAATTTTGCCTGTAGCATAATCATACCAAAGGGTTTTAATTAAGCCTGTTTGTGCTATTATTTTCCCAGTAAAATACACAGTATTTTAACGGCACATACAAGTAAATTTTTCCTGCCCATTTGTGGAGCGCAAATTTTTTCCAAAGGTTACCCCAAGCTTGTTTGTGGGTTCATTTTTGGGGTCAAATACAGGGTGCGTATTTATCATATACAGATATCTTCATCAAACAGTAAAATTTTAGAACAAACAGTATTCAGACAGAGAGTTGGCAGGGCTCTTCACCTGCGATGGCAAATGGCACAAACATTCCTGGAGCAGGCCCAGGTCGCAGCACAGAAAGGGGACGTCGCAGCAGGGGTCACTCGGTGAGGCCAGAAGTGCAGGTGCCATCTAGCAGCCGTGTGGTGTTGTTCAGCAACCCAATGGTTCTTGATTGGTTGACTAGGTCATCCACATCCTTTCAGATTACATCTGACAACCCCAGAAAGAGTCAGTGGGAACGTCAGACACAACCCTTAGTTTGGCATGACCCAGGAGCGGGTCAGCGGGCCCCCACCTGTCCTCAACCCCCCTGTCCCATCCGGTTCCCTCAGCCAGAGATCGACTATTGGTCTGGGCTCAGCGCCACTATATAAAGAGGATGAACAATTTGAGGAGGGCGCAGCACTACTTTGGCAGATGAAGAAATGGGGCCAATATCCCATACTTCTTGCAGTAGGCGGCAAATATAGATGTGGAGAAATGGCAAAGGGAGGTCATGTTGTGAGAGGTCAGCCTCTGCATACCAAGACTGGTGATGAGGACAGCAGTGACGATGAAACACAAATCGATGATGATGTAGCCGACCACACTTGGGAGCCGGGTGAAGCAAGGGCTTCATCATTGTCAAGAAAAGAGGGCATCAGCTTGTGCGTCAGGCAGCGGCGCAGCCGGCAAGTGGGTTGTGTGGCCGTGAGTCAGAAGGGTAGCAGCAGTGTGAGGTCAGGAGCCAAGTGGCCACGGGGTAGAAAACCCGCTTCACAGGTCCAAGAAAGTAGCGGCACAGGGGCTCAGTGAGGCAGCGGCGGCAGTAGTCACTCAGTGCGGAGCGTTGGCGGTAAAATCAGATACTCGGCGGTGTGGCAGTTCTTTGCTAAGACACCGGAGGAGCCAAATATGGGTATATGTAGAATCTGTGGGCAGAAAGTGAAGCGTGGCCAGGGAGCTAACATTGGCACCACGGACCTGTGTCAACACATGCAGCGTCACCATCCGATGGCCTGGGAGAAACGTGGCTCAGATGTGGTGGTCCATCCTGCCGCCACAGCAACAGAAGCAGCAGCAGCGCCCACTGGCACGCATGCCATTGCAGCCAGTCAAGGCTCAACCACCTCTGCAGAATGGAGTTGTTTCTCTTTGCCATCATCTCTCGGTCCAGATGCACTCTGCCACCCCAGTTAGAAGGTCCACTGGACTACTGAGCAGCCACACTGGATGTGTGGCCGCAACTTGCCGAGTTTGCAGTGGAGAAGCTGTCCTGCCCGGCCAGTAGTGTGGCATCAGAGTGGGTGTTCAGCACGGCGGGGGCCATCGTTACCCCAAGGAGAACCCGCTTGTCCACGGGAAATGTGGAACGACTGACCTTTGTCAGGTTGAATCAAGCGTGGATCGGCCAGGATTTCCACACACCAATGCCTTAGGTGTCAGATTACATCAGCCATGACACCTCACCCAACCTTTGAGAAATGAGTCTGGGTTCAAACTACCTGCCTCAGCCACAATTCTGATGCCACCACCCACCTGATGCCATATATCTGATGACAGTTTCTCCATCTGCCTACCACCATCTTTACCAGGTACTGGTATTGCCACTCACCACCACACTCTGTCATTGTGCCACTCTATGACCTCATGCTGCTGCTGCTGTTGCTGGTGTCCGTGACCTCCACACTGTGTTCATTGTGCCACTCTGTGGCCTACTCCTTTTGCCACCTCCAGAATTTGTCATTGTACCACTGTCTTACCTCATGCTGCTTCTGTTGCTACTGCCGTGAACTACACTCTTTGTCATTGTGCCACTCTGTGGCCTACTCCTTTTTTTGCCACCTCCTGAATGTCATTGTGCCACTGTCTGACCTCATGCTGCTGCTGTAGCTCCTGCCGTGCCCTCCCCACTCTGTCATAGTGCCACTCTGTGGCCTACTCCTGTTTTTGCCACCTCCAGAATGTCATTGTGCCACTGTCTGACCTCATGCTGCTGCTGTGACCTCCACACTCTGTCACTGATGTTGCCACCTGAGCCCTCAGATTGTTTTTTTTTCCAGCTGTCGCTGCCAAGACTTTATCAGGCTACATTCCCGCTTCAGTTTTTTGGTCAGTTTTGCCCTCTTAAGTGCCCAGGGAATTTTATAGTGAAGCAATTCTAAGAGCGGCGACAGTCATATGCGTGTCATACTAAAACACAACATTGTATGTAAACCAAACCAAGCTTCCTCTGCATATTTAAGCATGGCACAACGTTCTACAGCACCCTGCAGGCTCTGTGCAGCCTGGAAATAGCGATTGGTCCTGAAGTAATTTGGACCGAAACAAATTTTGTCGGAAAATTCGGCAAAGTCACCGAATCGAATTTTTGAAAAATTCGCCCATCTCTAGTGCCAATCTTTGTATGGCAGTTTCACACCAAACTTTGGCGCATTTAAAAGTGTCATATCTAGTGCATATTGTGCCAAGTTTGGGTGTACAACTGTTCAAAAAGCTATAGAACTAGGCAACAAAATTTTTTTTTGCCGCAAGATACGGCCAAAGAATAGCACAGCTGCATACATACCTGTCGTCCAATGCTTTTAATGTCTTTGAATGAAAATAAAAATAGTTTTAATATACTGTACAAACAGTTAGAGTATGTTCACACAACGTATTGCGGCACGTACAGGTAAGCGCCGCAATACGTCTTCATAAGTGCTGTTGAAAGTACATGCTTGCGAGCACGTACTTTTAACACGAGGCAGGTCTCTGCCTCATATAGGTTTCTGTCATAATTGTAAAATCACCATCGTCTGCATGATAATGATTAAACTGCACTCAATGTGCTGTACTTGTATCATGATTTTACCATATTTACAGTGTGTACTTCGGCGCAATTATGCACCAATGTACACGACACATGTGCTGTGTGAACATACCCCTACCAATATTCTAATTTAATATAACAGCATAGTTAAGAAAAGTATCAACTTCAAATGTTTAATGAGCCTAGTTAAAGGACATGTAGTAAACATTAAGCAATTCTTTACCTCTCTGTTTTATACTGCACCTCAAAATGTAAGTGATGTATTTTTAATAGTCAGAAGAGAATCGCCTGTTTGATTTTAAAAGGCGAGGAACACATTGCTTTATTATAATACAGTTTTCTACCCCTCTGGTATAAAAGAGATTAATTGTCTGCAATTATTAAATATCACCATTCATTTACCATGAGAGCAAGATTAGTGAATCAAAGGAAAATGTAAATGATATTACACCTCAGAAAGAGTTCAATGGTTTCCAAGGAAAATTCATCAGGAATTATTACTTCAAAATACTTAGCTTTAAATGAATCATGTGCCATGGAGAATGTTTTTTGAAAGAATTTCATTAGCAGTAAAATAAAATGTGCTCCTCAAATGAACAGAGTCCTTTCTTTGTAATATTTCAGTGGCAATTTATATGGTAAGTGTCAAAAACAAGTCTAATATAAGGACTGGCTAGTGTGGTGTTCTTTCCTCTTAATATTCTAATCGTGAGGTGTAAAGTGAAATGGTTGCACAGTGCAATGGTGGTAAAGAAGTGGAGTGTCAATGAGACTAGAAAGGTGACAGACATGGAATAAGTCCCCAAGGTGCTCTCCAAGAGCTTGGATAAAGATTCTCCTGAGAAATAGCCCTCATTAGTTGTCTAGGGCAGCTCTGTAAATCCTATATTACTATTAGCATCACAACCACAATCCTGAATCTATTTCCAATCCTTTTACAATAAAATCTGTAAGCTGTATCTGTTTTGTGTTTTTTTTTAACATTTCTCTGGATAAAGTTTTTTATGTAGCTTGTATACTCCAATCATCCATAACATTAAAACCTAACATTGTTTAGCCCCCATCCTCTAAATCCTCTAACTTGCAAGGTGTGGCCTTATTTTTCCAGAACACTAAACATATACAGGAATAGGTTAAGATATAGGGAATTTTGGTGGCCATGGAAGCATTGTGAACTTTTTGTTGTAATCCTCAAACCATCCCTTGACCTTAAAGGTCACTGCTCAGATAGAATACCACTGTCATAAAAATGTGTAGTTGGTGTCCAAAAATGGTTAGGTAGATTGTACATGTCACAGTAACATCTTCATAAATGTCAGGACCCAAGGCTTCCCAGCAAAGTTTTGTTCACATGCCTCTACCAGTTTGCCTTCTTTTAATAGTGCATCCTGCTTTTTGCCATGTAAATGGCACACATACACCAGCTGTTCACATTATCAGACTAGGCCACTTTCTACCATTTCTCCATGGTCCAGTATGGATGCAAACCAGTACATTGTAGGTAATATTAGTGGTGGAAAGAGGTCAGTATGAGTAATATGACCTGTAACATTTCAATAGGCTTTATTGCAGCAATACAGAAACACACAGGAAATGCAACAGTCCATGAAATCTCCCTATAGGGTGGGTCTTTGGGGACCACTAATGACAGTTACCTGCCCAACCACGGCTGGGGGCATAAGGTGCAACAGAGTCCAGACATGGTAGCCAAGAAATCAGCAGACTTAGCGAAGACAGCAGGAACAATGGAGGGACAGGCAGCAGGAGACTGTATCTATGGAGGCACAGACAGCTTGATCCAGCAATGGAACAGAAGGCAGGAGGGGGTCTGCACCAGGCAGAGAGCACAGGCAGGAACATAGGAGCATGAATGCAGGAACAGAAATGGTAATGTGTGGCAGCTGCAAGAGTGCTGAGGACAAGTGTCAACCATTGCCATGCTGGGAGGCATGGAGAACGCTGAACATCCTGCAAAGCAGTCGTCAGGGTCAAAAGGCATGTAGCAGGCTAGATAAAGGGACGATCCCTTGCGGATCATGACAATTACCATTCTGAAGTTTCACACCCTTCTATACAGGAAGCTACAATGCACTGTGAAATCTGATAGCTTTCTATCATAACATTAAAAGCATTAACTCTTTGTTATCAATTTGTGTTGCAAGTGGCTCTTCTATCAAATTGGCTCACATGGGTTAGCCACTAATCCTGACAGGCATCAATAAGTTTTGGGTGCTGATGCCACTCTATTAGTTGTCCTTTTCTAGTTCAAATAGTAGTACAAATTATACTTCAGCCAGTGCACAGACACTTAATATGTTGCATAGAAAGATTTTAGTACATATATAAATGAAACTCTTTCTTCCCCCTTCCATTTTGCACAGACCGTGTTATCATGTTATTTGTCTTGTTACTTCAATTATGGATATACATTTTTAAACTACATGGACTAAAGTTTTGAACAATTTTTATCTCATATACCCTGGATTGTTGCTGGACAAATTTCTTGGCTTTGTGGATACCATTAAAGGTGGCTTTACCTCTCCGTGCACTCCAGTGGGACATTTTATACTTAAGGTGAGCTGACCTTTTCAAATATTTTGGAGACTTATCATGTGTATTGAATGCCCTGTTGGCCAGAAAGCAAATAAGTCAGGTGTAAGCCCTACATAAAATATTTTTATTAGCCTGTATTCATTTTAAAAATTCTTTAACATTAAAATATTAAATATTTCTATTTAAACTACGACAAATATTACCTTCATTTAAATTGCTCTTATAAGAAAGTCTGCCAGATTATTCATGTAAAGACCTTAAACAAACTCAGTTCAAGTACTCAGAATTATTTATGTGAAGGACATAACCATCATTGGAATATGAATTGTAAATATTTATTAGTGGTTCACATTAAAGTACATTTCAGCTGCAGGTGCTTCACCTTCTGTCACTCTAAAGTATCAAGGGGACTCTTTCAATCATACTCTTGTCAAATTACCTTTTTGGATACTGAACTCCCTCAACACAACAAAATAAAGACTGAAGGATAGAACTAATGATGTATCATTACCCAGAGTTATTAAGTTTTCCAAGAAAGCCATCTTCCTAAATTCTAAATTAGTATATTTATTACAAAAAGGATCATGATTATCATATAGCACTATTATGTTTCTAAACCATCATATCATATAGTAAATCAAAAAATCAAATCATTTCAAAGTTTGCTTGTTTTACAACAAGAATACAACATAACTTTGAGTTCGATACGTTCTTAGCTAAAAAAGCACACTGAGATTTGTCTATATTATCCTGCACACTAGGATAAATAATGACCATATTTTTCGGACTATAAGACGTTATGGCGACACGTACAGTATGCACCGCAATATGCCGTGTGTTTTGGGAGTCAAGCTGATCAACGCGTATTCCCAAAGCATTTAAAATATTCCCAAAGCATGCGAAATGCATGCCAAAATAAGCCGTGTGAACATACCCTAAAACGCACAGCTTTTAGTGGAGGAAAATAGGAATAAAAAAATTGAAACAAAAAGTGCAGGCTGAAGTGTACTTTTTATTGGTACCATTTTGGGGTACATGCCAGTTTTTGATCACTTTTTATTAAATTTTTTTGGGGATGTGAAATGACCCACAGTTTTGGCATTTCGATTTTTTTGACTTCTACAGTGTTCAGCGATAAATTATGTTATAGTTTAATAGGGTGGACTTTTATAACCTTGGAGATTTACATCCCAAGGAAACAAAGTTGCGTTTTTTAGTCCGAAAAATATGGTACTGGCATACAGTGTTGATATAATAGCAGTTCTAAACAGGTGCTCTCCAGACAATTTAAGTGAATACAGTAATGTTGAATCCAGTGACTCACTAGATCTAGGTGACATTTTCTGATTGTAGTCATTCACTTTCCCTTTAGCTCTCCATCTGACCCAGACAGCAGTAAAGACTTCTTCCAGCCACATTTAATCTCTGCAGAAGTTACCACATAGATATTTAGGGCCACATGTATGAACCTGTTTAGGTCTAAAACTCACTTTTTTGCCTATAGGTTACTGTGGGCAAAAAAGTAAGTTATAGACCTAAACAGTTTTCATACATGTGGCCCTTAGTTTCTTGCTTGTCTTGTCCAACACCCTCCTTGCCTTTTGCAGTAAATTTCAAGCAATACAGCAGTTACCCCTTCAGGCCGTTCACGGTAGTAGTGCTTCTCTTACTGCCCCACAGTAGTAGTAGTGTCCTGACACAGTAATAATCCCCACTTTGTACACTCACAGAAACAATAGAAATGCCCCACTTTTTGCTAAATAAAGTTTAACCTGAAAATGAAAATGTTCCCCAAACCATAGCACTGCAACCACCAGCTTGTATTCTTCCAACAATGGTTGAAGGGTGTTTGTTCCTTGATGTTTCCTACCTATCATGCCAACAACCATCCATTCAAGAACTCAGAGAAGGCACCCTTTGCCAGTAAGCAGAGGTCTAATTCAGATACCGCCATGAAAATGTAACCCTTTTCTGCTAATGCAAATTCTTTAGCAGCGATAGAGTGACCATCTGTCTGCCTTGGACCACCATATGCAGTAGGGTTTGCTAAACTGTAGTTTTAGACATACAGTTGAAAGTAGAAGTTTATGTACCCTATATAAAAAGGCACATATGCATGTTTTTCTCACTATCTGACATGAAATCAGAATGAACCTTTAACCGTTTTAGGTCAATTAGGATTAACAAAATTATTTATATTTGCCAAATGCCAGAATAATGAGGGAGATAATTTTTTAAGGCATTTTTATTACTTTTTGCAAAGTCAAAAGTTTACAAAACATTTTGTTTAGCTTTGCCAGACCACACACCATGCCTCCAAAAATGTAGGTCTTTGTTCCTGTGTGCATTTACAAACATTAATCTGACTTTTATATGTCTCTTTTGGAGTAATAGCTTCTTCCTGGCACAGTGGCCTTTCAGCCTGTCACGGTTCATGCCGCGGTCCCTGCCTTGGACCGTCGGCCTGTCCGTGCCTGCCATGTCTCTGCTGGGGCTCCCTGTTCAGGGGTCCCAGCAGCCTGTGTTCTGCTATGTACTTGCCTGTCCTGTTCAGTCTTGTTGCTTCCTGGTCCTGTCTGTGCACTGTGCCTCCTAAGGCATGCGCGCGGCAGCTTCCTGCCTATTTATAGTTTCCTGTTCTGTGCACCTTCCTCTTTACCCCTGAACTCTGGCTATAAAAGGAAGTTCTTGTCTCTACTCTGTGTCAGTTCATTGCAGTCTGTTACAGCCTCTTGCTGTGTCTGGTTGTGTCCATCTTGAGCTCCTGCCAGTATCTCTGGACTTAACCCTGGAGATGCTGGTCCAGTCTGTGTCATCTGAGCTCCTGACCTTCTGTCTGTCTCCTGTTTCGTCTGATGTCTCTGCACCTGTCCTGTGTCCTGCCTTGGCACCTGTTCCTGGTCTGTACCTGTCGTGTTACCTGTCCAGTTCCTGTCTTATCCTGTGGTGTACGTTTATCCCTCCTGTATCCTGCTGTGTTCCTGTTTACGTTGTACCTGCCCTGCTTATGTTCTCCTATGTTCCTGTATTCCACCGCCTGGATTCCTGTCTTGCACCCCGGCTGTCATCGCAGGTAGCCACGTCAGGGGTAGCGACCTGGGGGTCCCGCAGCCAAGTCCATCCCGCTTTGCGGCGGGCTCTGGTGAAGACCAGGGGCCCCTTAGACTCCGCTCCCTGGCGTGGTCCCCAGCTACCACCTCGCCTGCGGTGATCACAGAGGATCCACACCCAGATGTCAGCGGTCAGCGCCTCGGCATACGTCTGTCAGCGCCACATCCGTTACACAGCCCATGTTGATACAGTACTCATTTCAATGTGGATAATGACACAATCTTACCAGCTTCTGCTAGCATCTTCACAAGGTCTTTTGCTTTTGTTCTTGAGTTGATATGCACATGTTGGACCAAAGCATGGTCATCTCTGAGTTACAGAACTTGTCTCCTTCGTGAGATGATGGCTGGACATTCCCATCTTATTTGTACTTGCGTATAATTGTTTGTACAGATGAACGAGGCACTTTCAGGTATCTGGATATCGGACCAAAGGATGACTCAGACTTTTGAAAGTTCACAGTTCTCTTCCTGATATCTTGACTGATTTCTTTAGACTTTCCCATGATGTTACACAGTGTGTTTTTGGTGTGTTCTATAAAACATCCACAGATGACTCAGATGTTGGCAATAAACCTATCAAAAGCTTCCAAACACATGACTTGACATCATCATATGGGCTGTCCCAAATTTTTCACATTGGTTCCATTTGTTCCTTTTATCACAGCAGCATACAAACAGTTCACAAACTGCACAATTTCAGAAATACTGCCAACCTTGGCCAAAAGCTAATAATCACCCACTTTTTACAACTCTGATAAATTGCCCCTGTTACTCATGACAGCAACAAGAGATATGTGCAGGCAGCCTATCGCACACATTATATTCCCACCAAGCCAGCTCATGACATGTAACTTCATTCATTCTGCTAACATTGAAAATAGGAAGTGCACCTGTTCCCCTATTAACAGTGCCCTCTTTGTGCCAAGGAAAACAAAAAAGTGCTTAAAACTTATCTAGACTTGTCTCAGTGACAACCAGCTTTTCTTACCGCTAACTGTTTTTAATATCCCTATGCAGGCAGTGCAATGCAGTGAAATGCTCTTGACCTTTCATAGAAGGTACAACTAAATCTACAATGGTAGTGGTTGGATTTGCCACAGAACATTTCTATAGCAGAACTGTGACCAGTTGACCAGCAAGACAAATCTACATCAGAGTGTGTTGATTTTGGTGCAGATTTGATTATGATTTTTAATGCCAATTTTCTTACAGATTGTGAACAAAAATAATCATAGTTTTTAAACCTACAGGTTATCAGTAAGTAACTGGCAGCAAAATCTACAGAATATTTTAATATGGATTTATTATACATTTTTACTTTCCCCCTGAACTCAGTAGGGAAAATCCACAACAAATCCATAATCATTTTTAATTCACAATGCAAATCAGTTTCTGAGGTGAAATAATTTGGCTGCGTTAAAAAAAAACACCATAAATCTACCTGAGTGGTTTCTTTTATGGGACATCTACAGGAAAGGGTTGAGCAGGAGATAAATTTAGATGTTTATAAAAAAAATCTTTCTTAATAATACATACTGTTAACATGAAGAATAATTGCGGCTAAGAAGTACATTTAGTAAATGGTTGAAAATAATAATGATAGATGATTTCATTGCTAGACAGATGGATTGGTTTGAAATTAGTGGTAAAGTTGTTGCCCTCTTCATATCATCTGTTTTGCTAAATACACATTTACATTTCTATTTTTTTGCAAAAAAAAATATATATATATATTCTTCTGCATACAGACTGCTTTAAACTTGTACTGAAATTACAGTTATTTCTAGAAGACCTGAAAATCATGACCTGTTATGTGAAAAAGTTTTCTGACTTTGAATTAAATTTATTTCCCAAATAGGTAAGGTTCTTTTGTTTCTAGTTTGCAAGGAAGAGCAAGTGAGGGTTAAGTTAAGGAACCATTCAACTGGTCACAGTGAACTGTAGGGAGACAAGAGCAGCAGCTTTAAAGTAATTGACTAATACAGTAAGGATATTAAAGTCATTTAGTGCCAAAAGGGAACACACTGATCCCTGACCCTGAGCCACTTTGGAGTAATCTAGTATTCAATCCAGCGTGTAATGACTGCCAGACCTGTCAATCCAACAAGCTCTCCAGTCAAATGCCTTTGGCTACTATTGGCTTATGGAAAAAGGACAAAAATCTGAGGAAATGCTGTTCATTTCAGGTTGAATGAGATAATGTCGTTGCTCTAATGCACTCTATAATGTCCACGCATAGCTTAATCTATTTAGACCTATGTCACAAGTGCCCTATTCCTGAGAGGTCTTCACTTGTTTTTTTTATACTACAGTAGCTTAACTAAGTTCTAAAGTGAAATGAACACATTCAATAGAGTAAACTATTTCTATGAATTTTAAAAAGGAGAGAAAAGGTCACCTCTTGCCATTCGACAGCATACATTGAGAAAATAAATGTTTGCAATATAATACTAAGGTTGTTATTTCCATGCTTTCATGCTGATATTTAAGCTGCCAGGTGGTTACATTTCTATATAAAATAACACCTTATGAGATGAATAGTTTTCCACTAAATTACACAAACTAGATAATTCATTGTATGTACACTAACAGTCATATAGACAGTTCACAAAACATAGAAGAATATGGTGACCCTGAATTTACCCAATCCAGTTTCCTTTAGGGGTTTATTAAGACCGTTATGCTCATTTTCAGATGTAATTAACTTTTCATATTTAGAGCATATCCTGGTTCTTTGAAATTTTCACTAAGTTGCTAAATTAAATATAATTATGGGAGACATGCATGTCTGTAATTATTAGTTTTCCTTATTATTAAATAACATTTTAACTTATTAGTTTATTCATTTTATTTTAGCTAGTTAGCATTAAAAGGGTGTTCTCACCATGCTGTTTTACAGAGTCTGCTTTTCACAGCTAGCTTCAGGCTTTCAATTCCTGTTCAGGTTGTGGGCAATGGTGGACATGTCAGCTCCTCTATCGATAGCTGAGCCTATTAGAGAGACAGAAGGGTTCAAACAGTAGGACAGAAGGCTTCAGAGGTCTAAAGGGTTAAAATTTGTCAGCATCATAGATAAGCTCCTGTTTTTCTGATAACACAGTAGGGAGTGATGTCACAATGGTCTGCAAGAGTAACTGGAGCAATGAAAGAGAAAGTGGTAACTTAGAGAAGTTGGGTGTACATAAGCAGGAGATAAGATCTGCTCTAGAACTGAAAGGAAACAAAATCAGAAGAGCAATTGGCTTGGTAATATTCTTTATTAACCTTTGCCTACATGTTTTAAGCTAATTATTGTGGTGAGAATAATCCTTTGACTACCTTTTGCCAAAGGGAAATGTGTAAAGTACATCTATAAAGCAGAGATGTAAGCTACAGGTAACTCATGCTTTCCTCTCTACATATTACTGTATAAACAGTTGGCGCCTTTAAGGATTGTTTATTGTTGCTCATGTGTTACTATGACACATTTGTGCTGTGAATTATGTACTCCCCACAAATTCAATGTACATTATATATATTAGCCTGTGCTTCAAAAGGGCTGGTGGGCTCCTAACTAGAAATAAGGCTTCTTCTATGCCAGCTTGCAAGAGGAGTCAGTCAAGAAGGGTTCATATACTAAGGCACTGCACCACTATGTTGGTAGGTGGGGCAAAAGCACATATATGAAAGAAAATGTTTGTCCACCAACTGAATAAATGTGTGGTGAAGTCACATGACATGTCAGAGAAACCTGTTCTGAAAGTGAACAGGGGGAGATCCTGTATCTGAGGAACAAGGCTGTGGGCTAAGACAATGACTGGGAAAACTGTGAGCAGTAGCGGTTTGGAGAGGCTGCTGTGAGAAAGTCAATCTGGGAGACAATATCAAGAGTAGCCAGAGGATATGAGAATCTGACTGACTGACAGTAGTGTTTGGGAGCCAAAGCTGAGCTACTATGGACCAAAAAATAAATCTATCCAAAGTAAAAAAAACAGCTTAAAGTGTCAGCAGGACTAAGAAGTGCACAAAGCACAAGTTTGCAGAGTGGGTAAATCATGGACTAAGGGCCACATGTATGAAACAGTTCTGGTCTAAAACTCACTTTTTTGCCCATAGGTCTCTATTGGAAAAAAAGTGATTTTTAGACCAAAACTGCTTCAAACATGTGTTTGCTAGTGTATCCTCATTCTGCAAGCTGATAAAGTACACGTGGTATTAAGTTACTTTGCTGTTGTTGTTCCAGAGTGAGTGTCATCATTTCCCTTTAGGAGGTGGGATCCATATACAGAAGACTTGGACTGGAACTATGCGAATGACTTGGTGGTCCCAAAGTGTTGGGAAGACATTTGTATTTATACTGCCACAGAGGGGTCAGGAGGTAGTTGCATGAAAAAGCTGTAGCCACCAAGCATTTCTGTCCCTTATGTGTTTGAAAACCTGCTGTACCTAGATATTATAAATAAAATAACCATAGCATTACTGAAAAGCTTCTGTGACATTACAGCATAGTGCCACACCCTTACTAAAAATGAGGTCCTGACTTACCCACCAAAGTACCAAAATATCCTCTGATGGCTTTGATAAAATAATGGGACCTAAAGTTCCACCGAAAACAGCTCTATTGGTAGCTGACTTTGTAATAGATCCATTGCCATTAAGATCTATTTCTTATTGGTTTATTAACAGATAATTTATTAGATCTTAATGACCTTATATCTTGTGACTTCACTGATTACACCAAAGTTTACAGTGCAATTAAAATAGATATGATATGTTTTGTATAGTTGAATAGTGCCCTAAGAGGTAGAAAATAGTGATGAGCGATTGTGTCAACTATCGTTGTCGATTCGATAGTCAATATCGGCAATTATCATGACGATATCCGATAGTCAATAACAGATTATCGCCAATGACCATTAAAGTCTATGGGAGAGGAACAACAGGGGTGGAGAAGCTGGAATTAACATCCACAACAGTAAACTGGATACGTGCTACATCTTAGGCAAGACAATTAGGCAACAAGAGTCACAGAAAAAAAACTGACAGACTATTCACTATCCCTGACTTGTACCACAGCATGACCCTTAAACCTGCATGACCCACAAATTAAAAAGTGCCAGAAGGCAGTATTTTTTGAACCATTATTTTACTTGAACTGGACATTGACTATTCCTGTCCTGGACCGCATCATGACCCTTAAATCTACATGACCCACAGATTAAAAAGTGCCGGAAAAAGGAGTCTTGAACCACCATTTTAGTTTAACTGAACATTGACTATACCTGTACTGGGCAACAGCATGAGCCCCAAACCTGCATAACCCCAGATTTAAAAAGTGCCAGAAAAAGGAGTCTTTGAACCACCATTTAAGTTGAACTGGACATTGACTATGCCTGTCCTGTACCGCAGTATGACCATTAAGCCTGTCTGACTCACAGATTAAAAAGTGCCGGAAAAAGGAGTCTTTGAACCACCATTTTAGTTGAACCAGACATTGACTATACCTGTCCTGGACCGCAGTATGACCATTAAACCTATCTGACCCACAGATTAAAAAGTGCCAGAAACAGGAGTCTATGAACCAACATATTAGTTGAACTGGACATTGACTATACCTGTCCTGGGCCACAGCATGAGCCCCAAACGTGTATGAACCACAGATTAAAAAAGTGCTGGAAAAAGGAGTCTTTCAACCACCATTTTAGTTGCACTGGACATTGACTATACCTGTCCTGTACCGCAGCATGACCCTCAAACTTGTATGATCCCCAGATTAAAACGTGCCGGAAGAAAGTAGTCTTTAAACCAGTATTTTAGTTAAATGGACATTGACTATCCATATCCTGTAACGCAGCATAACCCAAAAACCCGCACAGGTGCCCTTATGAACCTTCAGCAGAAAATTTCGCAATAAGAAATAAACTATATTAAAAACAACTCTTTTTTCAATACTGCTGCTGCTAGAGCTACTTGCCATTCTACTGGTGACATTGTTCCACCGTGACATTAGCATGTGAAGCAAACGATACAGATGTCCCCAGTTGGTCATCGAGGCCTGTTTGGAAATCCTGCATTCTACTGTCAAGTGGGTTGTAGGAAATTACTGATCAAGGTGGTTGAGGCTGTAAATGTGGATCACGCAGGTTCAGCTGGCAGGGCCGGACTTACAGTGGGTGTGGTGAAAGCCAGGGCTGGTGTTTGTCATCTATTAACACGCAGGTTCAGCTAGCAGGGCCCGAGATACAGTTGGCGTGGTGAGAGCCCAGTCTGGCGTCCATCATCCATTAACACAGCAAAAATTCCCTTATGACGCAGCAACGAAAACAGTCATGCTGAAGCAGAGTGCGGAAGCGGAAATGTGAGCTGGGTAGCGCTTGAGAAATTTCTGCCTCTACGAGAGCACTTGCCCCTCCATATGAGTGCGGACCAATTGAGCTTCACTTGGAAATGTTGGTGGTTGACGCTCCTGTTTCACCCAGGTGCCCTTTTTCTTGGCATTCTTTTTCCCGTTTTACTCAACGTGTTGGAGGAAATTGTCTCTGTTCTTGTTGTGGTGAATGTGCTCCATACACCATGTCTTCTGAATAACCTACATCTGTTCAAGTCTTCCTGTACCTCCCTTGTACAATTCAGAGGAATATTTGTATCAGCTATTTTGTACATGCAAGTTTTTTAGTAGTTTAATTCTAGAAAACACATTTTTAAAATAGGATGGAATCCCACCACGTCTTTGATTCTCTTTATTTTTTAATTGTAATAAACGGGTTGTCTCACTGCAGGAAATGCGGGTGTGGTGAGCGAGCTTGGGCCATTCATCCATTTTGGATACCCAGAAGTCGATTGGGTCTGGAACATATCCAAAAACATCGGTGTTGAGATGCAGATAGTCATGCACCATGATTAGAGATGGGCGTATTTCTCAAAAATTCGATTCGCCGACTTTTCCGACAAAATTCGTCTTGGCCCGAATTACTTTGGGATGAATCGCGTTAAAAAACAACTATTTCCAGGCTGCACAGAGCCTGTAGGGTGCTGTAGTACGTTGTGCCATGCTTAAATAGGCAGAGGGAGCTTGGTTTGGTCTTCATACAATGCTGTGTTTTAGTATGACACGCATATGACTGCCGCCGCTCTTAGAATCGCTTCACTATAAAATTCCCTGGGCACTTAAGAGGGCAAAACTGACCAAAAAAACTGAAGCGGGAATGTAGCCTGATAAAGTCATGGCAGCGCCAGCTGGAAAAAAACAAGCTGAGGGCTCAGGTGGCAACATCAAAAACAGGAGTCGGCCACAGTAGCACAGAGGTGATGGCAACAGCCACAGCAGCATGAGGTCAGAGTGTGGCACAATGACATTCTGGAGGTGGCAAAAACAGTAGTAGGCCACAGAGTGGCACAAGGACAGAGTGTGTAGGTCACGGCAGCAGCCACAGCAGCATAATGAGGTCAGACAGTAGCACAATGACAGAGTGTGGAGGTCACGGCAGCAGCCACAGCAGCAGCATGAGGTCAGACAGTGGCACAATGACATTCTGGAGGTGGCAAAAACAGGAGTAGGCCACAGAGTGGCACAATGACAGAGTGTGTAGGTCACGGCAGCAGCCACAGCAGCAGCATGAGGTCAGACAGTGGCACAATGACAGAGTGTGGAAGTAATGAGTCCGGTGCGCCAAATGCAGCTAAGCAGAAGCTCGCAATGACGGAAGCACTCCAGCCCAGTGCAGTATGAGGTAAAAACATCCGCTTTATTAGATCATAGTAAAATCAGCAAAAACGACATGAGAAAAGTTCACGCTGCAACAGCAGACGCGTTTCGGGCAGGAAATGCCCTTGTTCACTGCTACTCACTAAACAAAACACTTTACATTTAAAGCAAATTGTACACCAATCACAGTGAGTGAATGCTAACACGTGACTATAAAGAAAATTTAAACCAATTAGAAAAACGCATTATGGACAATAAAAAAAGAAAGTATATGCGTGATCTTGAAGATTACAAAAATAACAAAATATACACATGGAATCTAGACAAACAACAATATACTCCATGATCAATACTAAAGAGGAGATGGAACAAAAAAACAAAGATCATGAGTTTTAGACTGGAAACAGTGACACATTAAACAGTTCAGACACCCGAGACTGATAGAAATAACACAGGGAAAACAATCCTCTTCTACAAAACAACAACAAAAAAGGGGAACCAAAAAAAAAAAAGGGAAAGAAGCCCAAAATCTGGAAATCCACAAATTATCCCCAAAAAAAACGTTAGGGGAGATAGGGGGAAGTACCCCTTTTGTTGTACTCACTCCACCTTCTTAAAATTTCTCATTAAAGTACAAACAAGGATTTAATTTTATGCACCCTCTTTGGGATTTCGACTGTTCAAAAACAATCATGCCGTTAAAAAATTCACCAGTTTGCCATTTAAAAAGGGGTATTTTAAAAATGTTGAAAACCCCAATTTTTGGGGCCCACACAGGAACGGGAAACACTGCAGAATGGGATATAATAAAAACAACAATTTACGAATGCTCTTTCAGGAAAAACAGCCTTATTACTTACAGAACTAAGAGAGGAAGGCATTCCAAGTTTCCCCCCACTGATATATGCCAACACAGAGTTAACATACTATGCAAACCCTTGCTTTTCCCCTTTTAAAGTCCGGGGTTTCCCCTGACTTTAAATTTTCCAACACACTATGGAGAGGGACCTAGTAGCTTTACACAAAAAAAACACATTGGAAAGAAAGTCCAAAAAAAATAAATATAGAAATAATCTAACATGGTGCCAAACTAGAGCCCTAAAGGAACTCCAAATACAACAACATTTAACCATTAAGAAAGCGGAAAAAGGGAGGGGCACGGTAGTCATGGACACTAGTGTTGAGTGATTACCTTGGCCATCGACATCGCCCTTTTGGCGATAGTCGACCATCATCGACAAAATTTATGGGCGTGAAAATTATGATCCTGACCATTAAAACTATGGAAGGAGCAACAAAACCCTTTTTTTTTTTTTACACCCAAACAGGGGGAGAACGTAATTTAAAATCCACAACAGTCAAATGGATACTCTACATCTTAGACAACACCAAAAGGTTATAAAAGCCACAGAAAAAAAAACCCGACCATTCATATCCCTGTCTTGCAGCAGCTGGCCTTAAACCTGCATGACCCCCAAATTAAAAAGGGGCCCGAAGGCAGTATGATTTTAACCATCATTTTACTTGAACTGGGCATTGAATAAACCCTACCTGGAACGCAGCTGAGCCCCAAACCTGCTGACCCCAGATTAAAAAGTGCCCGGGGAAAAAAAAGGGTCTTTTAACCCCCATCTTTTTTCACGGGGCATTAAATGTCCCTTTCCCGGGTACGCTTGCCCCTCCGTATTTGTGCGGGCCAATTGGCTTCACTTGGAAATACGGGGGTTAATGCTCCCGTTACACCCAGGGGCCCCTTTTCTTGGCATTCTTTTTTTTCATTTTATCAACGTGCTGGAGGGAAATTTTTCCCCTTTACTTTGTTCCTGTCCGTGCCCAACCCCCTTCCTCTGAATAACCTACATCTGGTCAAGTTTTCCCGTTTCCCCCCTTGTACAATCAGATGAATTTTTTTTCCATTTTTTGGGACATGCAATATTTTAGTGTTTAATTCTAGAAAACTTTTTTAAAATTTGGGTGGAATCCCCCCCATGTCTTTGTTTCTCTTTTTTTTAAAGTATTAAAAAGGTTGTTCAATACAGGATTGAAAGCATGTTAAAAGACTTGCAAAAAAAAATATTTTGCAAATTGGGGCCATTTAAAAGTTCCTACCCATTTTTTCTGACAGCACCATCCCCTTTAGCCCCTCTTGACAACTGTGAAAAAATTCTGTTTAAACAAAAAATTTTTTAATGACCTGTAGTATAGGCATGCACAGCAAAAAGCCCCCCCAAAAATTCAAAGCATGAACCTTGAGCCATTGGGGGCAATTTTGAAAACAAATTTGTTTGAAACAAAATTTTTTTTTAATAGGAACCCGTATATAGCTGCATGTCACAGCAAAATGCCCCCAAAAAATTCAAAGCATGACCCTTGAGCCCTTTGGGCAATTGTAAAAACAAATTCTGTTAGAAACAAATTTTTTTATAATAGGACCCGTAGTAAGCTGCATTCACAGCAAAATGCCCCCAAAAATTCAAAGCATCCCCCTTAGCCCCTTTGGACAATTGTGAAGAACAAATGTCTGTTAGAAACAAAATTTTTCTATAATAGGACCTGTAGTATTGCTGCATTTCAAAGCAGCATGACCCAAAAAGTTTTAAAAATGATTCTCAGTCACTGTTAAAAATTGTGAGGGAGAAATGACACTTAGAAGCCACATTTCTTTTCCAAAGGACCATGATTATTGCTGTATCTCACACTACATGATCCCAAAAAAAAAAAAAATATGACTTCTCAGCCACTATTAAAAATTGTGAGGGAGAAATGCCACTTAAAAGCCACATTTCTGTTCCAAAAGGGGACCATAATTATAGCTGTATCTCACAGCAAAATGACCTCAAAACCATTGACAATGCAAAACTTCTAAAGATAAAGTGAGTAAATGGAATACGGTGTTGTTATGAAACCTTGCTGTTTTTACAGTCTCCTCACAGCAAAACCAGCAAAATGAACTGTTGGGAAAGAGAATAAAAATTGTAGTAAGAAATTATCATTTTAAAAAAATTTTCAAGAGGACCATTTCTGTTTGAAGAGGAATGTGAAGTAGACGCAACTAATGGTGACCTCGGCAATTGGGGCCACAAAATCATCAGGATCCATGCCTGATTCATCTTGATGAAGTCAAACGATCCACCCTTATCTGTGGAAAGCCGGATGCATTTTCTGTAATGACTCCTCCAGCTGTGCTGAAGGTCCGCTCAGATATGACGCTGGCTGCGGCAGGACAACACCTCTATGGCGTGGCGAGCGAGCTCGGGGCCCTTCGTCCATTTGGATACCCAGAAGTCTATTGGGTCCGGGAAAACATCCAAAAACATCGGTGTTGAGAAGCAGATATCGGCACCATGATCTTAAGCTGGTCTCTGTGTGTTGGAGTGTTTTCCTGCATTGGGATGCGTTGGTGAGGTGGTAAATAAAGATTCCAGAGGTCACCCATTAGGCTTTGCCCCCCTGCCTGCTGCCGCTACGGCTACGTGGCACCCACTACTGCTTTTCACGTCGCTGATGTTGTTCCACCCTGACATTTGGGAACGTGATGCAGACGCAACAGAAGCTCCCGTTGATCAATTAGCAAGGTCTCCATTTTCCCGCATTTTACTCCTATTTGGGTGGTTGGAAGGAAAGTGCTGATTTTGTTTTGGGGTCCAGGAGGGTGGCCACCCCGTAACTGTTGTTCATTTTTGGCCTTAATGCGAGGATCATGTTGGAGGAAATGGGGCATCCAAGCACTTATGTGAGAGATGGAGCCTTTATTTCCCAAGCCTCTGGGTTTGAGGGGCACTAGCAAACTGATCTTTCCCACTTCCTTTCCGCCTCAAATTCCCCC
>JAODAL010052238.1:0-26122 GCA_025379985.1 Phyllomedusa bahiana
TACTTGTTACTCCCCTTTTAAAAGGGAACTTTTTTGAAAAGCAGACAAAGATCCGTAAGGGGAAAAAATTTTTGACAAAGTATGGTGCCAAACTTGTGTTCAAAATATATAAAAAGGTGCACACCCATTTAAAATAGCCCCAAATGGTAAAAAATAACTGTTTTGGTTTTTAAGAAGCCCTTTGCACCTTTGGTTTATAAAAAAAAAACCCTTTTTGAAGTACCCAATGAAAAGTGACGCATAGCTAAAACATGATTGAATGGGCAATCGCTTTAAAACAGGCAAAAGCATGAAAAAAAAAAATGCTTTGTTGGGAAATCAGGGGGACATTGGGGGCCGCCACACAGAATGGGTTTTTCGTGGGTTTTTTTCAGGCTTTTGGGATATGGAAACCGTCTGAAAAAAACCCCTTTTAAAACCTTTCCCGTAAAAATGAATAAAAAAAAACGTCCACAGCCACCTAAACTGATTTTCTGCCAGACAGTTTTCTAAGCCACCGGCGTTTCGAAAAAACTTGCAACATGCACAATCTTCCGCCCGATTTTCAGACTAAAAATTAACATTGAAGTTTTAAAAATTAACATTGGGAACCAAGGAGAAAGTTAGTGAACGGTTTTGTGAGTGGTTTTGGCTCTGTTTTTGGAGGGATTTAGAAATTTTGAAAAAAAAAAAGGGAAGAATGATGCACTATAGGTCTCATCTATAGTGGATGTGTGTTTCTGGGTCCTTTTACATTTTTTAACACAGTCCTGCAAATACTCCCATTTGTCTTCGGCAAACTTTTTTGGGGGAAGTTTGGTTGACCCCGCACACTGTAATAAAGTTGGGTTGAAAGGCCGACTCATTTTTTTTTTTTTTTAAAAAAGCTGAGGGAGCACAAAAAACGAATGTGGTTAGATAAAACCCAAATTTGGCCACTGGAACTGGGACTGACCCGGTAAGATTTAAATAAATGGTTTTTTTGCACAATCAAGAATGCATTTGCACTCGGTACACTTTTGAAAAATCAGTCCAAAATCCGCTCAAAAACCATTGCAAAATTGCCAAAATCAGTCCAAAAAACGAAAACCATCCAAAAACCTGTTTTTTTTTGGCCAAATATTTCAAAATATCATCAGGGGGATGTTCTTTTTGGCCAAAAAGAGCTCTTTTTGTCTTGCCTTTTGGTCATACCATGGGGGGGGTTTCACGCAGTGACAAAATCCCAGTCGGATTATAAAGTAAAAGATCAATTCATACTAACTGTGAAGAAGAGATTTACTCAAAAACCATTTTAATACATAATTTTTATAAATGGGGGCCCAACTTGTTTGTATACTTAGGTAAAAATTTACTTGGCAAACATCCCAACGGGATGCAAAAAATCCAGTAAGACAATAAGTGGGGAAAAGTGTGCTATTAATTTTTTAAAAAACTCCCAAAACATTTTTTCCCCCCAAGATCTATGGCAAATGAGAAAAATATATTAGTGGGATTTATTATATGTTAATGTTAGCAATGCAAAAAAAACATCCAATAATAATTATTTGAAAACACTTGTTTTAATCATAGTCAAGTACATCTTTTCGTCCAAAATAATTTTGACATTGGGGTTTTGGGCCCAAAACCTTTTTTATTTAAAATTGGGGGTTTACATGAAAGAGGAGGACCTGAGCTCTGTGGTTTGGGGTTTTTGATAGGGGGAAAGCTGGTCGTGATATATGGGTTTTAGTAGGGAAAACTGAGCTCTGTGATATAGGTTATATAAAAAGGGAGGGGAGCTGACCGTGTATATAGGGTTAAATTTTTATAGGGAGAGGAACTAGCTCTGTGTTTTATAGGGGTTTATGATGGGAAGAAACTGGCTCTGTGATATATAGGGTTTTAAAATAAGGAAAGGAATGAGCTTTTGGTTTTTATAGGGTTTTATGGAGGAGGTAAGTGGGTCGTGTTTTTAGGGGGTTTTTGATAGAGGAGAGGGTGAGCTCTGTGGTTATGGTTATATGATAGGGAGAGGAGTGAGCTTGTGTATTAGGGTTTATGATGGGGAGGAGCTGAGTCTGTGATATATAGGGTTTAATGATAGAGGGGGGAGCGAGCTTTTATTATGGGTTTTATGATAGGGAGAGAAAGCTGACCCTTGTGTATGTAGGGTTATTGCGGGGCCCGGGTTGGGAATAAAAAATCCCCCTTTGCAAAGCCCCCCCCAGCCCAACAATTCGTTTAAAAAAATGTCCTTGTTCTCGACCCTCGCACTGTTAAAATAAACTACACTATAAAGGGGCTTTCAACGGGGGCATTTTTGGTGATTTTTTATGTGTTTTTTGGGGGTTTTTGTGAAAGGGGCTAAAAGTTAATGCGTACATTTCCCCAAAAAAAAAGCATCAAAAAAGCAAAAAAAACCCCGCTTGTTTGAAAGCCCCCTATACAACTAAAGAAAGAAACAGTGGTGAAGGGAGAAACCCCTATCAGTGGGGGTTTGGAAGCTTAAATCGGGCAAGCCCCCTGCCCCTTAAAAAGACCCAAAAAATACAAACCCCAATCAATCACAGTAGTGGTCACAATCAATGATCAGCATGTTTCACAAGAAAAAAAGCAGACTCACGGAGAGTCAGGCTGATGGGAGTTGTTTCTTCCCCTTTTCTTTTTGGCCCAAACTCCTGAGGGTTTCCCTGATGGTTTTTTCCTTCCCTTTTTTTCCTTTTCGGTACGCAGAATGTCTTCTTTCCCGTCTACTGCCCCATGTAGAATTTAAAACAAAAAATTTTAGTTTCCCTCTCTTCCAGCTTTTTTCCTTAAATTCCCAAACGGTTTTGTTAGCCCCTAAAAATTAAAAAATTAAAAAATTCAGATAAGTGGCATGTAAATAGGTAGCCCCCCCATTAGGAGGCAGGGCCTATGTAGGCGGCAGGGCCAGTTGGGAGGCAGAGAAGGGGGAAGGGGGGAATTTAGGCAGGCGGGGAATATGCAAGCGGGCCCGGGACATATACAGGCGACAGGGACTTATCGGGCGCAGGGCCATTTTATAGGCAGACGGGCGTATATGGGAGGAAGGACAGTGTATAGGCAGCCAGGGCGTGTTAGGTGGCAGGGCTTTTTTAAGGCCCAAAGGGAGGGTATAGGTGGCGTGTATTTTAGGCGCCAGGGCGGGTATAGGCAGCCAGGGCGGGGCCCAAATATACCCGGGCGGGGTTTTATAGGTACCCGGGGGGATAATATCCCGGGCAGGGTTTTAGGTATCCGGGCAGGGATCTATACCCAGGGGGGCTGGGTCCCCAGGGCAAAAACTTTTTAACCCAGGGCAGGGCATAGGTAGCGGGGCTGGCCTTCAATAGCCAAGGCGGGGGTATAGGTGAGGGAGGGCTCATATAGCCAAGGGGTTTTGTAGGTACCCAGGGGGATCAGTGAAGGGCAGGGATCGTAGCCGGGCGGGGGCAGTGCCAGGGCAGGGCTTATTAGGGGGGCAGGGTTTATTTGCCAGCAGGGTTAGGTCCCAGGCAGGGTATGGTACCCAGGGGGTATAGTAGCCAGGGAGGGCATTTATAGCCGGGCAGTGTTAGGTAGCCAGGGCGGGGGAAATAGGTAGCCAGGGGCAGGGCATCATATAGCCGGGCAGGGTATAGGTACCCAGGAGGGTTTTCAGTAGCCGGGGGGCATTATAGCCGGGAAGGGTTAGGGCCAGGAGGGGTATCGTAGCCAGGGCGGGGCATATATAGCCAGGGCAGGGGTTAGGTACCGGGCAGGGTAATGGGGGGGTGGGGCCGGGAGGGCTTTCCCCCAAAATTACCCGGGGAGGGTATATAGAAAGGCAGGGTTTATAGGTAGCAGGGCGGGGCATCTATACCCAGGGCCGGGTTAGGTAGAAAAGGAGGGTATGGGCCCGGGGGGAAAAAACCAGGGCAGGGGAAATAGTCCCAGGGCAGGGCTTTAAATGAAGGGGAAAAAAGGGGGGAAAGGGGGGTATGGGTTTAGCGGGGGAAGGGTATAGTACCCAGGGCAGGGCTCATATAGCCAGGGCATGGGAAAGGGCGGGGGGCGGGGAGGGACTATAGCCAGGCAGGGTATGGTAGCCAGGGGGTTCGTACCAGGGAGGGATCTTACCCAGCAGGGTATGGGTACCAGGGCGGGGTTCCCAAAGGGGGGATCCATATAGCCAGGGCAGGGTTTCATAGGGGGGGGCCCCAGGGCATATATTCCCGGGAGGGTCTATAGCCAGGCAGGGTTTAGTGGGGCCAGGGGGGGAGGGGGGGGATAAGCCGGGGCAGGGTAATTGGGGCGGGGCCAAGGGCAGGGGGGCCGGGGGTTTTATAGCCAGGGCGGGGTTTGCGGGGGGTTATAGGCCAGGGCAGGGTATATTGCGGGCAGGGCAGGGGGGGGGTTTATACCCAGGGCAGGGCCCCAATTAAGGGGGGGCAGCCGGGGGAGGGCAGTAAAACCCAGGGGGGCCTATTTAGGCAGCCAGGGAAGGGGGAAACAGTATATACCCAGGGGGGGGGGACAGTTTTGGCAGGGCGGGCTATTTAGGAAAAGGGGCCCTTTTCCGGGCGGGGCCCCTTTTTTTGGGGCCCAGGGAAAAAGGGGCAGTATATACCCAGGGCAGGGCTATATAAGCAGGCGGGGGCTTTTAAAATGGGCGGGGGGGCCAAAGGGCAGGGGGGGCAAGTATATGCCGGGCGGGGGCAGTATTAGACAGGGGGGGCATTTTAGCCGGGGCCCAAAGGCGCGGGGGGGCAGTTTTACCAGGGAGGGGCGTATATAGAAGGGCAGGGCTATTTAGGCAGGGGGGGGAAAAGTATTTTCCCGGGCAGGGGCAGTATATACCCGGGCGGGGTTTTTTAGGCACCAGGGAGGGGGGAAATTTTAAACCCGGGAGGGGCAGATATCCCAGGGCGGGCTTATGGGCACCAGGGGGGGGATTTTATAGCCAGGGCAGGGAAGTATAAGCCAGGGGGGCAGTAATAGCAGGGCGGGCTTTTAGGGGCAGGGGGGGGGAATTATAAGCCAAGGCAGGACAGTTATAGCCTGGGCAGGGGGCAGTATACCCAGGGAGGGAATTATGGGGAAGGGCGGGGGGGGACAAGTATATCCAGGGCAGGGGCGAAATTAGCCAGGGCGGGGGTTTAAAAAGGGAAAAGGGCAAAAGCCAGGGGGGCGGATTACCCGGGGCGGGGCAGTATATAGCCAGGGCGGGCTTTATGGCCAGGGGGGGGGGGCCCCGGGGGGTATATAGGCCGGGCTGGGGCAGTATATACCGGGGCCCAGGGGCAAGTATAGCCAGGGGGGGCGGGGCTTAAAAAGGGCAGGGGGGGGGCAGTTTTTGCGGGCAGGGGCTATAGGCGCCGGGAGGGTATTATAGGCCACCCTGGGGAAAAGGGGGCAGTATATAGCCGGGAGGGGGCAGTAATTGCTAGGGCCCGGGTATTTAGGCAGCAGGAGAGGCAGTATTAGGGGGGGGGCAGTATATAGCCAGGGCAGGGTATTATAGGCAGCCGGGGGCATTTAAGTGGGTTTAAAAAAAAAATAAAAAAGAAATACTCACCGTTTTCCCCTTTCTTTTCACTTGGAGCCGGTGGCCCCTCACTGCAGAGTCGGGGGCAGAGCAGGCGCGCAGGACGTCATTATTTTGCGCGCCTGCCCCGCGGCCCCCGGGAGCTAACAAAAGGTTCAGTAGTCCCGATGTTCGCCCGGCGTCTTGCACCGGCGGGGGGGGGGAGGCGGGGCAGCCGTGTTGGGGGGGCTGGCGGGTCGGGCTGATGCGACCTTTTCGGCCCTGTAGGCGCCAAAGACCGGCCCGGTTTCTCGGGGCCCGGGGGGGGGGAACCCGCCCTCCCGGGGGGCGATCCGAGCGGCCTTGGGGCCCCGGACCCCAGGGGGCCGCCGGGAAAAATCCCCGGTTTTCCCTTTGCAGTCCGGCCTGGTTATATGATAGAGGGTAGAAGCTGGCTGTGATAATGGGTTATTGATGAAGAAAAAGAATTGAGTCTGTGTTATTTAGGGTTATATGAAAGAAAATAGAAGTGAGTCTGGATATTGGGTTATATGTGGGGCCCCGCCTCAAAAAATTTTGGGGGCCCCTCGTGGGGGTTTGGGGGCCCCCCCCCTGTTGTTGCCCACACTCGGGCCCCCCAGCCCACACCCACCCCATCAGGCAAAAAAGGACTTACTGAAAAAAAAAGGACTTACCTTTGAAAAGTTGAGGTGCACCCCCTTGTTTTGGATGGCGGTCTTTCAGTAACCCTGTTTCCCAAAAAGACTGAGTCTATAAACTTTAAAGTATGGCATGAATGAGGTGTTTTTTGGTTCAAAAAGTTTAAATGTGCAATACCCTTATTGGCTATGAAGATTTTTCTTTTTTTTGATACAAGTAAAAAATTTTTTAAATTTTATTGTTGCAAATTTAAACTTTTGGGGTTGATCATGTCATTTATTTTTGGGGGTATGGAAAGAATAAAGAAAAATATAGGTGTGTGGAGATTCAAAATTGCCTTTTTGCACTCCACGAAGCATCTGCATCCAAGGCATTATGGGAAAGGAGTGAGAAGCTCTAGGCCCTCTTTTGGATGTAACAAATCCTCAATATGTTTTGACCACTGGACTTTGGAAAGCAAAAAGGGGATATCTACCCAAGCCAGTTCACTATCTGTGACGTTTTTTTGGATGTTTCCCCCTGTCATTTAAGAGCGGCGATGCTGCTTGGCTGGGGGGAGGAAATTAAGTAGCTCGAAGGAAAGATTCTCTTTGGGAGAGCCCCTATGTAGGTGTGTGGGACGAAAATTGCCTTTTTGACTCACGAAGATTGCATATCCAAGGCATTATGGAAAGGGGGTGAGAACCCTCTGTCCCCCTCTTTTGGATGTAACACCTATATGGGTTCTCCCAAAGGAGAGATTTCCCCCTTTTTGAGCTACTCATTGCCTCCCATTACCCAAGCTGCATGCTTCTCTGTATGAGAGGGGCTCTCTACAGATGGTGATGTGGCTTGGGTAGATATCCCTTTTGTTTTCAAAGATCCAGTGGGTGAAAACAAATTGAGGATTTGTTACATCCCAAAAGAAGCGCTAGAGCTTTCAGCTCCTTTCCCATAATGCCCTTTTGATAAGAATAGAAGAGAGATATACTTACTCTGTTTCACTCTTGGCTGCTGCTCCATTCATCCCGATATGCATGAACGTTTTCTTCAGTTGCACCCGCGTCAATAAGGGCCCCAAAGTTTATCTGCACATGATCTCTGTGACCCTTTTAAATTGTTTTAGCGTCCGTGAATGAAGAATGTTCAATGCTATAGTCAGGATGAATGGAGCGGGAGCCGGGAGTGAATGGGAGGTAAGTATGAGTCTTGTTTTCTATTCTTACTAATACCCCGACAGATGAACGAGCATTGACCAGTCCCAGAACACCCCTTTAAGCTTTGAAGACTACACAATTATCAAGAATATTGTTCATATTTTCTATAAGAATTAAATGTAAAGTTTATTTAATGATTAGGTGATACATAAAACTCCCCTGCAGTTTTATGTAGGATACTTTTGCTTCGTACTATGGATCCAGCCTCCTACTATTGTGCACATTATACCTTACCATATTTTCAAATCTCTGAGGAAAAATAAAAAAAATGTATGTTCCTTTATTTGGGGAGGAATCTTTGCTTTTTTTTTTTTTAAATGTTATTTTATTATAATAAATAAAACATCATTCTTACGCTCTAGATTTCATGCCACCATCTACCAAAATAAAGGGAAAAATCTTAAAAAACGCCAGTACCCATAATTGAAGAAGTAATCTAAACTCTTCATGGTGAATCCCAAAATTTTTGGGCCGTTCAAAAGGGATTTCATTATGTCCCTGAAAATAATTTTCCCCGCTTTTTCTTTGGGAATTGTAGGACATTTATGACATACAGTTTATGAGCATCGCTGCTAATGGGAAAGCACTTTATGAAGGGAGCAGAGTGGTATCACAGGCCGTTCAATATTTTATGACATATAACAAAGCTTCTCCCCCGGGATGATGGGTTGAGATTTAGTTTATTATATTTAGGGTGTGCAATATATTTTATTTAAAGTTTATTACCATTAAAATGATTGTTGGTTGCATCAGGCTGTAGTGATATAGGAGGGTGATAATGAAATAATTGTGAATAAAATGGAATAAAATATGTGTTTAATGCCTCAGCACCAATACTACTGAAGATGTTAAAGGGTTTGTGCTATATAATAAAGTGATGTCATATGGAAAGGACATGCCATCACTTTGTATTCAGTAGGAGTCGGACCTTTAAGGGGCCCTAATATTCCTGAAAATAAAGGAGATAATTTAGGTTTGTGTCCCCTTTTTATCTTTCCCTGTACAGCAGTGCTTTTGTCCACTCCTTCATGTAGTGAACTGCATCCGGCCTCATCTGGATTAGCTTTCAACATGTTGGGAACACTAAATAAAGATGTTTTCCAAATATATTGCGTTCATTTTTTTTTTGTTAAAGAGTTACAAGTGATTTTATCCCCTTCTGTGTTCTCTCTGGTTCCACAAGTGACCGACCTGTGTACATTTCCCCCCCTGCTGTTTGTTCTATCTGATAGCAGGGAGTGACGTCATCACACAGGTCTCGAGCAGCACATAACTCCAGACTGTGAGAGTTTGTTTGTTATCTGATCTTTCAGACAAAAGCCAGTAATTACTAATGTTTTCTTTAACTCAGAAGCTTCTCTGGTCCTGACAGCAGGAGATTTATCTAATTAGCAGAAGTCTGAATACACGGAGCTCATATGCTAATTACAGGCAGCTTGACCTGGAAGTGACAGAGCAAAGCAGCATTATTTTATTCATGCATCCTATGAAACTTTGAGATGAGACAACCCCTTTAAGTAAGCTGCTGTGACACAAAGAGGCAGTGTCAGACTACGGTGCCAGGGGCCCAGCAGTGAAGTTGATCCTCAGTGCCCACCAGTGGAGATAATTCTTGGGGCCTATACTGCAGCTACTGTACATGACTGCATATGCTACACATGACTTCTTATTTCTACCTCTTTTTTTCTGCCGTTCTACCTGAACCCAGGCCTGCTATTCCTAGGGGCCCACCATGCCATGAGGCCTACCATGCCAAGGATCCTCTCCGGAGTTTTATCTGGTCCCCTGTAGGCCAGTCTGACCCGGCATGGGGGGTTTCAGGACAGTAAGTCATTCTGAGAAAAAAATGTGGGCATAATGCAGGGATATTACTATATTATGAGTGGATTTCTATCAGGTATCTATTGTGATATTACAACTGTTTTAGTGGAGGAAAACTATTGTGATAAAACAGGAGAGTTTTAGTCAGTTTAATAACTAACAGCTTCTATGACATCACAAGTCTGTTGAAGTAAGAAACCATTCTAACACCACAAAATGTTACCTACACGTAAGCTGCTGTAACATCACAACTAAGCTTTAGGCCTGGTTCACATGGTATATTTCGACGAGTACAATTGCTCACTTTCACTTGCACTGTCGAAATTAGGCGCTTGCAAGCACGTACTTTCAACAGCACAAACGACATGCAATATAGCCCGTGGCAGATTTCTGCTTCCAATACTTAAGTCTTTTATGGCGTGTCTATGCCTTATAGAATTGACATGTCACTTCTTTTTAGACAGCCACAAAATTATGAGCATAAAATACGCATTGTGAGATTGAAGACATGTATTTTACTTATGAAAAGTGTAGTGTACATTGTTTGGGGTGTATTATGCCTGAAATATGTGATATGTGCAAAAATATGTCCCAAAAGATGCCATGTGAACACCCCCTAAGCCTCGAAATCTGCTGACACATCACAACTGTATTTCCCTTAAAGGGGTTTTGCCACGATGTAATGTTGACGTGGGATCCTCCAAAATGGGTTTTTATTCACTTTCTAAATATATGTAATTCCAAAAATTGCAGCCTGAGAGAGCTACAGCCTTCCTTACATGCCCTTGGTTACTTCAAAGTTTGTATTAGATACGGCCTGACAGGAGCTGCTGGACGGGCTTGCGCAGAGAGAGCTTCTTATCTGATGAGACTGAGCTGCAGAAGTTTTCAAGGCACCGGGTAGCAATATGTTTTCTTTTGTATACAGAATAATCTAGTTGTAGTGTGATTAGATCCCTGCTTTATCTGATGACAGAGAACATGAAGGAGCTTTCAAGCTGCTGAGGAGAAAAGGTGTTGTCTTTTGTATATAGAATCCACAAGTTGTAGTTTGATTATTTCAGTGAATATGTCACACGATCCCTTATACAGCTCGTGCTCTGGCTGTGTGCATCTCTCTCTCTCTTTCAGCTCCGTGATTTGTTTACATTAGCTTCTTAGCAGATAAGGCTCCTCCTGGCAAAACCCCTTTAAGCAAGCTACTATGATATTACAACTGTTTTTTCCACAAAGTAAGCTGCTGTGACTTGACAACTGTGCATCTGTCAAGCAAACTGATGAAATACCATATGTACTATCAAATATGGAGATGAATATTAAAAGTCCATATACTGTTCTTGATAAGGAACCCTTTGTTGTTGGTATAGGTTTGTTAGTATACAAATGTAAGGAACATTTTAGAACTTAGAAAGCTCAACCACAAAGCAGTAGGCCAAACTACCTTACAATCCATGTATAAAAGGCAACTATTCTTAATTGTAACACTCAGTGCTGAGCTCTGTGGGGTCAATGACAGAACAAAGACTGTAGATACAGGCCTTCGTGGAATGGGTCTTTATTGCTGAGAAAATCGCATGTGCAATGCAAAGGGTATGTTCACACGATGTACTGCGGCGCGTACAGTACGCGCTACAGTAAATCCTGTCTTTCGGGAGCTCGCGCTGATACGCTCGTACTCCCGTGGCGCGCGCGGGGGGGGGGGGGGGGGGGCGGCAGCCTGCCGGCCCCGTTGACATTCATTACTCTCGGTGCGTATTCGCCGCGAATGATAGACATGTCACTTATCTCCCTGGGTGTACAATACGATCATATTGTACACAAGAAAAAAAGGACTTAATACCCAAACTATTATAAAAATACACATTTTTATTGCAGAAAATATATAAAATACAAGCAAAAAATTATATGTATATTTACAAAAACTACTCACACATATACACATTAGGAACGACAAAAACTAACAAATTGCCAGAAAAACAGGCAGGGGGAGTTAATAATAAATAGTATATGGGATAAATACAAAGACTAGATATGTCCCAATATATTTTTTGCTTGTATTTTATATATTTTCTGCAATAAAAATTTGTATTTTTTATAATAGTTTGGGTATTAAGTCCTTTTTTTCTTTTCTATATTATTGATTTCTAAGTGACATTACCCGTTCAGTTGATATATTGGATATATGGCCTAATGGATATGTTCAGAGTCTTGTTGTTAATACGATCATATTGTATAAGCCGGAAGAGGTGGCGTAGTCCATAGTTTTCTATGAGAACTATGGATAACCCTAATTTCGGTGTGCATTTCGCCACGTATTTGCGCTCTAATATGCGGGAAAAATGCGTGCTGAAATTACGCCATGTGAACATACCCTAAGAGTTTACTGGAGTTGTATATACTCCTTTTGGATGACATTAATAAACGGTGGTGCCACTAGGCAGCAATTTGCACTGAACTCCAACATGCTAACATGGTGGTGGTGAAAAGGAATAATGGTTTGGGGTTGTGGCTATTTTTCAAAGCCCGTTGTTCTCGTAAAGGTAATCTTTATGCCACAATATATAACATAGTAGAAAGTTGTGTCCTCCGAGCAGTGTGGCATCAGTTCTAAAAGCCCCTTTCTTCTTACAAGTTAATGAGAATATATTGTGGATTTTATTGTAGTTTCAGTAATGAGAAGGAAGTCTGCAGAAGAACATTCAATTTTTTGTTCTTTTTTAAATGTTGAAGATTTAAAGGGGTTTTGCCGCAAAGACATTTCATGCCTGCTTTGTCTTGTTTCAACTCTCAGTGTGCTCAAAAGGAGGTGTGTTTGATTTGTTTTAACTGCATACCATGTGACTTAGCAGGCTTGACATCACCATGCCTTTCCCCAGAGTGTTCTCACTCTAATTAAACAAAGGTCTGTTTATGTAAAGAGCTGTGCATAGCTACAATGTAGCTGAGTGATTAGCACTTCAGCCTTTCAGAATAGAGGTCCTTGGTTCAAATCCTTGCAGGAGCCAAATGTGTATTTTTTTATTCTCAATGCACATATGGTTTCTTTTTATTTATTTGCACTGTTTGACTAATTACTAAGAAGTACAGAGGATATGAGTAGAATAACAGCACCTGGGGTTAACCCCTTCCTGACGGACGGTCATAATAATATGGCTCTAATTTTTTTTGCTCTTTGCCTTCTGAAAGCCATAACTTTTTTATTTTTCCACCTACATAGACACATGAGGGCTTTTATTTTGCGGGACAAGTTGTACTTTCTAGTGGTGTTATCTATATTACTATAGAGTATACTAGAGAATGGCAAAAAAATTCTAAGTGGTGCAAAATGTGAAAAACAAGTACTTGCGCCATGTTTGCAGGAAGTTTGTTTTTACGGAGTTTATTCTTCAGTAAAAATGATGTGTTACCTGATGCGCATCAGGCAATACCAAACATGTAGGGTTTCCGTTATGTTTTGGTACCGTAAAAAAATTCCAAACATTTTCTATTCTTGAAATTTGCGCTGCGGCGCCATTTTGTGTGACCAATAACTTTTTTGTACTAACACCTACGGACGTCAGTGAGGTGGCATTTTTTGCGGGCAGATTTGTACTTTTTAATGCTAGCACTTTGAAATGGATGCGACTTTTTTTGATTACTTTTATTCCAATTTTTATGTGACGTGAAATGACAAATAAATGCAATTTTGGCGTTTGGAATTTTTTTCTTCTACGGTGTTCAGCATATGGAATAAATTATATTATATTTTTATAGATCGGACTTTTTCAGACGTGGCGATACCAAATATGTGTAACTTTTTTATTATTTTATTGTTTTTATTTGTAAAATGGGGAAAGGGGGGTGATTTGAACTTTTAATACTTTTTTCTTTGTACTTTAAAACTTTATTCATTTATTTTTTTTACTTTAACATTTAGTCCCCCCATGGTGCTTGACCACTAGGGGGCGCGATCGTTTAAAAAAGCCTAATGCATTGCATAGGGAAGCCCTTAGGGTGTACAAAGAAGGCGGTTTCCACATTTCCGTCTGCATGGAAGTGGGGCAAACCCGGAACATGGCAGCGATCTGAGCCCTTTCCCCAAGGCTCTGCGCTCCCAATTTAGCCCGCCCGGGACTCAGCATCTTATCCGATGCCCCCGACCCGGGCGGGGAAAAAACGTTGCGCGGGCACCGCTTTTCAGTCATTAAAGAGGGGTTTAAACAGCGAAGGCGGGCGAAAAATGCCCCCCTGCCTAAAACCCGCCGGGTTTTTGGGCTGAAATTTAGAGCAAAACCCCCCGGGCTGCTGTGAAAATCGCGGCCGGGCGATCCCGTTTCAAAGCTTTTTTAGGGATATGAGAAATAAAATTCCCATAGGTCAAAAAGGGGGTTAAAACCCCGTCCCTCAGCAGTGAGTGTGTGTGACTCTAGGCAGGGAATAGACTGACGTAGCTTTTTGGGGAAAGGGGAGGTGAAAGTCTGAGGGATGTGTGGCCAGAAGTGGGAGCTCTCATCCCCGGGCCGTATCCCCTTTGAGTTGAGATGTACACTATGGGGTCCCAAGGTAGCAGCTAAAACAAAAATGGTACAGAATTTTTAATATTTATGAATGGTAAAAGTTTAATTTTTTAATTTTCAAACTTCATACCTCCCCCCAACCATCACACAATGTAAAAAAAATAAATTTTCAGGGGGGTTGGGTAATCAAATTAAATTTAAAAAAAATTTTTATTTTAGTCAAAAAGATTCAAAATTTTTGGGTTTGCAAATGTGAAAAACAATATTAACCCGTCTTCTTTTTCCCAAAAGGCAAAACACACAAGAAAGTGCCGCAGGGCTACTGGCGTCCAAGAGGGGACAGAATGTGAATGCATGGAGCCTCAGTCAGTGGTGCCTGGAGAAAGTATGTGACATATGCTTGCTTTTTCTGCAAAGAAAGAGCTTTCAGGTGCTTTCCACCAATCACTGTATCTGTCATCTGTCTTCCTTGTCGACCTTTTACATCCTGAGGAGAAGGTGTAGCGTCCCAAACAGCTGAGAGCACAAAGGGCTCCCCCTCGCCTCTTTCCCCTGCTGCTGACTTCTTCTAAAGCCTCAGTGTCCTGCCTGTACTCCCTGGATAATAAAAAAAAACTTGGAGACCATGAGTAAGCTTCAGCTCAAACAAATTCCTTTTGATGGTTTTGAGGCTTCATTTGAATTGGTATATAGAATTGAAAAAGGGTCTGGATGCATTTTTAGAGTGTAATAATATAACAACTTATAGTGACTTGGGGCGATGTGTATGTACGGGACTGCAGCAGTATTCTGGTGTGCCTTGCACCAAAAATCTGTTGCGGCCCTGTTCTATAGATGTATGAACAGTTGCGCTCCTATCTTTGACACAATCGGCGCCGGCCCCGACACATTTATGAATGTGGGGCACCAGACCAAGTTAAAAGTGATCTTGAGGCCAAAGTTGTTGCCAAATGTAGGAGCTGCAGAAGTACAGGTTCATACATTCTGGTGCATTCTACACTGCTTTAAAGATATTTAGAACTGGCCTATCAGCACCAGGATTCATACATGTCGCTCTTGGACTCTGGAGAAGGGTCGTTGATCCAGAGATTTATTCAGATTGTCAGATTGGAGTCGGAAAGTAATTTTTTCCCTAAAATGAGGACAAATGGCTTCTACGTCGTAGGAGTTTTTGCCTTCCTCTGGATCAAGCACTGTTGTGTCCTTTCATAAAGGGGTTTTATCACTACAATAATTAGCTTTAAACGTGTAAGCAAAGGCAAATAAATTGCTGTTCTAATTTTGCTTAGTTTCAGAGATAGAGATCTTATTTCCTGCTTGCGTTTATCAAAGCTACTTACTAACTTTAACCTTTTAAAGCAATGCAGCCTTCTGCCTTACTCTGCCTTTACACTCTGCTGTTAGCTATGTCCCTGTAACAGCATCAGCAAGGAATAGCAAAGGTGATATGCCAATCACTGCTGTAGAACCACCCAAAGCCTGACCAGTCTGAAGCTCTGTGACAGAGCATGGTAAGAAAATCCCTTTAATTTGTTTTTAAAACTTACAAGCACATGGATGGGATGTAGGAGTGTTCCAACCTGTTTGCCATGAATTATTACAGTTTCGCAAATTTGCCTTTTTCATTTTGTATTTTACTATTGTTTTTCAACTTACTTATTATTTAGGGGCAACAAAAATAAAGATTATCAAAGAGTTCTCAATCCTATGGACCCCATGCTAAATACGGCTGACCCAGCAATTAGCGGCAAATGGGGCTGCATGATAGGGAGGGCAAAATAAGTGTCACGGCCCCTCCTGCTCGCCGGCCCGCGGGCCGCGGGCGAACCCGTGACCCCCTGTCCGGGTGCCCACCGGGGTCGGGTGCCGCCGCTGGCCGCGGGACGAGCCGGGAGGCTGCAACTGCCAGGGAAACCACCAAAACCTCGCCCTTTGTGCCTTCCGCGTCCCCCCTCCCGGCCGGGGCGTTGCGTCCCCCCGCCCCCCCCCTGTTGCCCCCCCGCGCCGGGCCCCCCCCCCGCCCCCCCCCCCCCCCCCCCCCCCCCCCCCTACCCCGCCCCCCCCCGGTTCTTCCGGGGGTTTTAAAAGGGGCCAGCGCCCCGTTAATTGGCAAATTTGGGCCTGGCGCTTCTCCTATTTAAGGTACTCCCACTAAAAAACCCCTTTGGGGCTGTTTAATTTTGCCTCGGCCTTAGCAAAAGCTTTCCCCCAAGTGTATTCCCCCCGCCTTTTCCGTGTCCCAAAATCTCTTCCCAACGTTTCTCGACCCCGAACCCTCCCCGCCTGCCCCGCCTTCCTGCCTTTCCAGGGACCACAACCCTTTTGCCGCCTGCCCTGACCTGCTCCCTGCCCACGACAAACATTCTGGGGCCTCATTCTGCACCACGCTGCACCTGGGCTGCCATCGCAAAAAGGTCACCGGGGGGGAAACACCTGGTACCCTCACGCCGCAGAAAGCCCCATCCCGTTTTGCGGGGGCCCTTTGGTTTAAAAACCCGGGGGCTCTTAGTTCCCCTTTCCCCTGGCGTGGTTTAAACAACCATCCTGGGGTTTTTTTCCGGCGGATCCACTCCCCCACCCTTACATTTAGATCCAGCCATGGACCCCGCCAAGGTGCCCCTCCCAAGCACCACGGATCCACCCGTTTTGTTGCCCACAATCGAAAAACAAATCACACAACAAGGTCAGCAGTTGGGGCCAGCTCACCCCCCTGTTTGGGTCAGCTTTTTTTGCATCCCAGCAGCAGTCTCCGCCCCCATCTGGGGCCCGTCACATTACAGCCCCTTGGCCACCGGGGGCCCCAAACCCTTCGGCTCCCTAAACCCTCCAGTTTTCCCGGTGACCCCAAGCCTGCCGGGGTTTCGTTACTCATCCCTAAAAGCACGTGGGCTGATGGGGGATCATTTTCCCCCTCGGAGAGGTCAAGGTTTGGCCCTTTGGGTTGTGAGTCTACTTTCCCGGGAAGGCCCTGGTTTGGGGAAACCCCCCCCTTTGGGACAGAAGCGCCCCTGGACTGGGGACCTACAACCTTCCCCGGGAATTTCCCCGCACCGTCTTCGAGGACCCCCGGCACGCGCCTCCTCCGCCGAGCCCGCCCTCTTGAGACTCCGTCGGGGCGAGTCCTGTGGGTACTATGGGGTTTTCAATTCCGTCCCCCCGGCTTGGGAGCTCGCATGGAAAAAAATTGCCCCCCCTCTGCGCAACCTTCAAGAAGGGTCTGTCCAGCAGGGTAAAAGAGGGTTTTTTGGCAGCAAAAAGACCTCCCATCCCCCTAAACGAATTAATCCCATCTAGCTACCCCCGTTTGAAAAAAGGGTTCGGGGGAGAGGCGGGAGGGGGCCTTCGCCCAAAAAGAGACTTCTGCCGTCCTCGTCGGCGATTCCACCCTGGCTCCAGGGTTCCACCCTTCTCCTTTTCCCAAACCTCCTCAAACCTAAAGGGGGTGGAACCGTTTGCAAGGGGGAATGGGGCCCTCACTTAAGGGAGCAAGAACTGAACCCGCCGTGGGGCAGAGAACAATGCCCTACTGCGCCAGCCCGGACCACTTCCGCAGAAACTGCCCCCCTTTCCCACCTCAGCGCCCGGGAAACTCCTCACCTAGGTGCCGTGGGGGGGGCCCCCCCCCGGGAGGTGCATTTTCCCCTCCTCTCCCCCGTCTGATGATGCCGGGAGAGGTACTTCTGACCCGGTCCTTCTTCCCGGAGTTCTCCCTTTCCTGGACCGGGGATCTCCCGGGAAAATTTTTCATTTAAGCCTCTTTGGGTAACCCGGTACCGCCCCCTGTAGCCCGGGCGGGGAAAAAACCGCTCCCAAAATTCTTGGGTCAGGGGGGAGCTCCTCACGGACCCACCCGGGGACAAAACCCCGGGCCGGTAAATCTCCATGGGGGGGCCCTGCATAAAGAAAAGTTTGGGTTCCACTTTTCTGCCCCCGGGCCCTTCCACGGCTACCTTTTGGGGGGGGCCTTCCCCCTGGCTGAAAGGGCCACCCCCTACCTCGTTGGGAAAGAGGGGCGAATCCTGCTTTGGGGGAAACCGGAATCCCAAACCCCTGTTTGGGGAGATACCACCCCCGGGTGCCTCCCACTTTTTCCGTTTCCCCCGCTTTTTAAAACCCCGATGCCGGGCCTCCCGGGCCGAGAAACCCGGACTTTGGGGAAAGTATTCTCCGAGAAGGGGGGCCGGGTTCCTGCCCCCCCAACCTGGGCCCTTTAACGACTGCCCTTTTGGGAACCTCCTCCCAAAAAAACCATTTCCTTTCCGGGGGGGAGGGTCTACCCACTGCCCCGTGCGGGGAGACCTCGGGCCCAAATGTCGGCCTACATTCGGGGAAAAATCTGCAAAAAGGATTCATCCCTAAGCCCCTCCTCCCCACCCGGGAGGGGGGTTTTTTTTTTTCCGTGCAGAAAAAGGGAGGGGTTTCTCTCCGCCGTGGCATAGACTATAGGGGCCCAAAAACAAGAAAAATCCCCCCCGTAAAAAAAACGCTACCCTTTTTTCCACTGATCTGGGAGCTGTTTGACCGTCTCAAGGGGGCTAGAGTTTTTTCCCAAAGTGGATCTACGTTGGGGCCTACAACCTCATCAAAAATTCGAAAAGGGGGACGAAGGGAAAACGGCATTCAACACACAGACGGCCCTTTCGAAAAACTCGTGATCCCTTTTGGGGCTAGGGCAACCCCCCGGCCCGGGTTTTCCAGGAGTTTTTTCAATGAGTTTTCCCGGGAAACCTGCGTACACCTGCGTCATTGAAAAACCTGGACGATATTTTGATTTTTTTCCCCCCTGCAACAGGCCCCCCGGGAAAAATTTACCCAAGTCCTGCGACGCCTGCGGGACAACCGACTGTATCCAAACTGGAGAATGTCGGTTCCCCCAAAGGCCCCATTTTTCCCTTTTCCCTTTGGGGTACATTGTCTCGATCGAGGTCTTCAGAGGGGCCCTGCAAAAACTCCCCACGATCCAACAGGGGCCCCGCGCCCTGTGGGTCCCCCCGGGGCGTTTAAAACGCTTTCTAGGATTCGCCAACTACTCCCCGGCGGGTTTTTCCCCAAATTTTTTCCTACGGTAGGGCCCCAAATGTGGCCCCTCCCCCGGGAAAAAACGCAAACCCAAAAAGCGGGTCCCCATCTGCCAAAGGAAAAGGGGTTCTCCCAATTAAATCCCCCTTCTCCTCCGCACCCTTTTGGGGTCCGCCCCGGAAACCCCTGAGAAAACCCTTCGGGCCTGGGGGTAGATCCCCTCTTCCGTGGGAGAAAGGGTGGTCCCTGACCCAAAGGGCCCTAAAGGCAAAACCGCACATGGGGTTTCTTTTTTTTAAAACTTTCCCCTTCGGCAGAAAAAAAATTTTTTGGGGGGGGGTTTTTAAAAAAAGGGGGGGGGGTTTTTGGGGGGGCCCCCAAAAAGGCCTTTTAAAAAAAAATAAAAAAAAAAACCCCCCCCCCCCCCCCCCGGGGTTTTTTTTTTTCTTTTTTTTTTTTTCCCCCCCAAAACCCCCGGGGGTTTCCCGGGGGCCCCCCCCCCAAAATTCCCAGGGAAAAATTTCCCCCCTTTCCCTTCCCCCTGGGTCCCGGGCCCTTTTTCCCCCCCTTCCCCCCCAAAAATTTTCCCCCCCCCTTTTTTTTTTCCCCCCCTTTTTGGGTTTTTAATTTTAAAAAATTTCCCCCCCCAAAAGCGGGCCCCTTTTTTTTCCCCCCCCCCCCCCCCATTGGGCCCCCGTCTTTCCCCCCCCCGTTTTTTCCCCCCCCCCCCCGGGTTTTTCCCCCCCCCTGGTTTTCTCCCCTTTTTTTTGGGGGGGGGGGGGGGTGTGGTGTTTGGGGGGGGGGGGGGTTGGGTTTGGGGGGGGGGGGGGGGGGTGGGGGGGGGGGGGGGGGGGGGGGGGGGTGGGGGGGGGGGGGGTGGCGTGGGGGGGGGGGGGGGCGGGGGGGGGGGGGCGGGGGGGGGGGGGGGGGGGGGGGGGGGGGGGGGGGGGGGGGGGGGGGGGGGGGGGGGGGGGAAAAAGGGGGGGTTTTTTGGGGGGAAATTTTAAAAAAGGGGGGGGTTTTGGGGTTTTTTTTTGGGGGTTTGGGGGGGAAAAAAAAAAAAGGGGGGGGGGGGGGAAAAGGGGGGGGGGGGGAAAAAAATTTTTTTTTGGGGGGAGGGAAAAATTTAGGGGTTTTTGGGGGAAAGGGGGGGGGGAAACCCCCCCCCCAAAAACCCCCGGGGGGTTTTTTTCCCCTTTTCCCCCGGGTTCCCCTTTTTTTCCCCTTTTTTTTCCCCCCCCGCCCCCCTTCCCCCCCCCCCTTTGGGGCCCCCCCCCGGCCCCCAAAAAAAACCCCCCCAAACCCCCCCCTTTTTCCCCCCTTTTCCCTTAAAAAACCCCCAAAAAGGGGGGGTTTTAAAACCCCCGGGGGGGGCTCCCGGGGGGAAAAAATTTTTTTTTTTTTGGGGGGGTTTTGGGAAACCCCAAAAAAAACCAAAACCCTTTCCAAAAAAATTTCCAAAAAACCCCCCCCCGGGGGGGGGGGGGGCCCCCCCCCCCCGGCCCCGGGCCCCCCCCCCCGGGGCCCCCCCCCCAAAATTTTTTTTAAAAAATTAAAAAAATTTCCCCGGGGGGTTTTTTTTTGGGGGGGGGGGGGGCCCCCCCCCCCTTTCCCCAAAAATTTTTTTTTGGGGGGGGGGGGGTTTGGGCCCCCCGTTTCCCCCCCCCCACCCCCCCCCGGGGAACCCCTTGGGGGGAACCCCCTTCCCCCCCAAAAAAAAAACCCAAAGGTTTTTTCCTGGAACCCCCGGGGGGTTTTTTTCCCCCTTTTCCCCCCCCCCCTTTTTTTCCCGGGGCCCCGCCCCCGCCCCACCCGCGCCCCCCCCTTTTTAAAAAAAACCCCCCCCCCCCCCCAAAAAAAAACCCCAAATAGGGCCTTTTCCCCCCCCAACCCCCGGTTTGGGGCCCCCAAAAACCCACTTTTAAAAAATTTTTTTTTTTCCCCCCCCCCCCCCCAAAAAAGGGAAAAATTTTTTTTTTTTTAAAATTTTTAAAATTAACCCAAACCCCCTTTTTTTTAAAAATTTTTTAAAAAATGGGGTTTTTAAAAACCCCCCTTTTTTTGGGGTTTTTTGGGGGGGAAAGGGCATTAATTTTTTTCCCCCCGGGGCCCCCCAAAAAGGGGTTTTTCCCCCCTTTGGGGTTTTTTTAAACCCAAATTTTTTTTTTTTTAAAAAAAAAAAGGGGGGGCCCCTTTTTTTTTTTCCCCCCTTTTTTTAAAAAAAAAAAAAATTTTTTTTTCCCCCCCCCTTTTTTTTTTTTTTTTTTTCCCGGGGGGGGTTTTTTTGGGGGGGCCCCTTTTTTGGGAAAAAAAAATTTTTTTTTTAAAAAAAAAAAAAGGGGGGGGTTTTAAAAAAAAAAAATTTTCCCCCCCAAATTTTTTTCCCCCCCCCCTTTTTAAAAATTTTTTTTTTCCCCCCCCAAAAAAATTTTTAAAAACCCAAAAAAAGGGTTTTTTAAGGTTTTTTTTGTGGAAAAAACTTTTAAAAATTTTTTTTTTTTTAAAAAAAAAAAAAAATTTTAAAAAAATTTTTTGGGGAAAAAAAAAAAAAAATTAATTTTTTTTTTTTTTTTTTTAAAAACCCCCCAAAAGGGTTTAAAAAAAAATTTTTTTTTTGGCCGGGAAAAAAAACCAAATTTTTTTTTTAGGGTTTTTTTTAAAAAAAAAAATTTTTTTAAGGATTTTTTCCAAAAAAAATTTTTTTTAAAAAAAAAAACCCCAAAAATTTTGGGGGTTTTTTTTTTTTTTTTTTTTGGGGGAAAAAGGGAAAAAAAAAAAATTTTTGGGGCCCCCAAATTTCCCCCCGGGGGGGACAAAACCAAAAAATTTTTCCCCCCTTTTTTTTTTGGGGGTTTTTAAAAAAAAGGGGGGGGAAAAAAAAGGTTTTTTTTTTAAAATCCTTTTTTAAAAAAAACCCCTTTTTTTTAAAAAAAAACCCCTTTTAAAAAACCCCCAAAAAAAAACCCAAAAAAAAAACCCCCCAAAAAGGAAAAAAGGAAAAAAAGGGTTTAAAATTTTAAAAAAAAGGGAAAAATTTTTAAAAAAAAAAAAAAAAAACCCCCATTTTTTAAAAAAAATCCAATTTTAAAAAAAGGGCCCTTTAAAAAAAACCCAAAAACCCAAAAAAAAATTTTTAAAAAATTTTTTAAAAAACCAAAAAAAATTTAAAAAAAAGGGGGTTTTTTTAAAAAAAAAATTTAAAATTTGGAAAAAAAAATTAAAATTTAAAATTTAAAAAAAAAAAAAAAAACCTTTTTGGGGGCCCTTTTTTTTTTTTAAATTTTTTTTTTTTTTTTTAAGGAAATTGATTTTTTTTAAAAAGATAAAAAAAAAAAAATTTTAAAAAAGGGAAAATAATTTAAAAGGGAAAAAAATTTTTCGCTTTTACGTCTTTTTTGGGGGCACCTTTCACCCCGGGGATAGAGGTGGGTGAGGAGGATGTACAACGTCACCACTTTGTGGTGTATGGATCACATTGGCTGCAAAAATCACGTGACCTCATTTTATCTATGCAACTGACACCAACCTTCTATGTAGCAGACTTACTGAGTAAGCCCGCTACATAGGACCTTACCAGCACCATGTTGTTCTCTTATGTCATGTATAGGTAAAGGGTTAACATTTATAAGAAAATAGGGTTAAGTTTACATATAGAATAGGTTTTCTTTTTTTTTACCATTTTTTGGCTTTTTTTGGTCACTGAATGCTCCAGGTATAATGCATTATGTTCATCTGTAATGGAAAACACCAAAAACACCCCAAAAAATATTTAAAATGTCAATAAACTAAGATAAAAATGCACCACAAAATGGAATTTAAAACTCTTAAAGCACGTGGTATTTTACATACTGAAAAAAGTATAAAAGAGGCCTAGAACTACACTGAAATATCTAAAATGGTCTAATTTGAAATAATGTCATAATCCAGGTAATCCTTTAACCTGACATTTGCTGATCCAATCATTTTCCATTGACTGTATTTAACATTTACAATTTGTAATCTGTACAGAGATTTGTAGTAATTTATATAGAGATGACAGGAGCACTTTATAACATAGTAGGAAAAGAGGACAAAATAAATCACTTAACTGATAGCATTAGTGCTTCCACTATCTGAAATAAAGCTCTTTGAAAAGATTTCCTCTATTACTTTCCTGTTCTTATCTTAAATTTGTCATGTGTTGCAGGAAAGTGATGTAAATATTATTTAAGAGGCCAGATAAAAGTCATGTCAACATATTACTTTCAACAACTGTAACGCTATATGGACATAGTGGAGCAAATGTACTGTTACTGCAATATCTAATCACTGTTTACTGACACTATGGTTATTTTTACTTAGCTGAGTAATCTAACATAAACTACCTCATCTAATATATAGGATCATTTATTTTACATGAGATTTCCAAAACCTTGATGGAGAATTTAGTTTTGTGTCTAACTGCAGTAGGAGTTGAAGGCAATGTTATTATCATGTGATTAATAGTTTATCCACAGACTATTGGGAAAATTCTCAAATGGCCCATATTTATGTACATAGGGGGCAGTATTGTACCTTGAAAGCAGCTACTTAACAGAACCGAAAGTGTACTTCCAAGCAAAGTAGAGTCTTAGCAGAGGGAAAGGATTGTCTTAGGATAAAGAAAGGATGTGTGGCCTATTATTTGTTAAATACTAGTGTAGGAGCAATAAGACCATTAATATTGTCAATTTATTATTATAATAAAATAAGAAAAAATATTAATTTTACATTTTGTAAAAGATGTTTTGAGCTTATTAACTCAGAATGAAACTAAAGTATTAATTTGAAAATCCAGAACATTTTTTCCAAATACTTTAAATCTTTCTTTAAATCTTTTAAGTTTAATATAATTAAACTTACAATTATACAAATTAACTCCATAACTCATATGTGAAATATCTTGGTCAGTCTGACTTATGTTTTAAGGTATGGTCACCCTACGTGTGTCCTGTAAAATGTTTAAGAACATTCCCAAAATAATAGGACCATCAATGTTGACAACCTGTCCAGACTGCCACAAACCTAGTGTCAGGGGTGCTTGGCTCACCCTGCCTTAGGCAGAGCAACCGCCCTGAAAAGAGCGACACCACACTGGAACTATCCTGAACAAACCCTAGTCTGAAGCAGGGAGCAGACAGACCAGATAAAAGGGACAAACAGGGCACAGACTAAACAGAAAATAAATGGGTAAGTGAAGTCACATGAGCCGTAGTTAAGCAGTGCAACAGGCAGGAGAATAACTGAGATACTAGCCGTAGTCTAGAACTATGGAAACACTAAAATGCACAGGAACAAAAGCCAGGACCCAGAAGCAATCACAGGCAAGGACTAAGGAAACAGTGATATTTAAGTATCCTGCCCTAGCCAGGGATTGGACCCAGGACTTAACCTATTATGCTCCAAACAAAACCCTGGATAAGAATAAAAATAGAGGAACTTCTTGAAGGGGGCGGTAGCATACTGCTGACACCTACATGCTTTTTCTACTCAAGACCAGGTTGGGGGAGGGACACACACTTTGCTATATATTTTGTAAAAATACTTGTCATTCTCATTATAAAGACCCGCATTTTGGAGAGGCATTCAAAAAGAAACAGGAATGTATTAAATTCACTTTGTTTATTGAATAAAATAAAATGACTTTTAATTTATTTTTCTATGTAGTCTCTTGTCACTGCAATACACTTGTTCCAGCCCTCAGGAAGCTACTTAAACCCAGTACAGAAGAAGTCTTTTGACTGTATGTTGACCCAAACTTACACAGTGTCAATAACCTCCTTATTTTAACTAAATTTCTTCCCTACTAAAATTCCAAAGTAGATCGAAAAGATAATAGGATGTTTCTGCTAATCTGGGCTACATGAGGATGAGACAGGACATGTGGTTCATTTTCAATTTTTTCCTGACTTTCTCTGAATGACTTGCACCAATCATATACTCTAGACAGAGACACACACATCTCCAAACTGATTAGGTTTTGAATAAATCTGAGATGGAATTGCACCTTTATTGGGGAAAAATGTAATAATAGTTTGCTGCAATTTGTGGTGTACCATAATGATTACAACTAACACACAGTGGGGTAAAGAGCAGCTAGCACTGCTAATGACACGTTCAGTTGGGCATGTGTTTTTTCAATGAGTCATGCCTACCTTGCTCTCTTTGTAAGAATAGAACATGAAAATTCCTGTTTATTATTGAATGATCCTCATATTACCCTTAAGCTCTGTTCATGTATTTTTCTGACAATTTTCCAGATTAAGAAATGTACCTAAATAGAGGGATGTAACCAAAAGGAGTAACCACTCTATTAGCTAGAGTGAAAGAACAGCTACAAAGATTGGCTTCCACTCTGGATTCTGTAATTGTAGCATATTCAGTGGTTCCTAAAGTAACAATGGCCTCAGGATATATATTTTTCAAAACACAGTGGTCATTCCTGGGACATTGTATCTTGATGCTACACTCAACATAAACTGACAATCTGTGGCACATGTGACTGGAAGATCCCACCACTCATCATGAACATTTTACTAGTAAAATATTTGTATTAGTGAGGTGCATGCAGTGATTGATAGTCTACTAGCACTACTCTACAGTACAGTGTGGTAATACAATTTGAGATAAAACAATTTATACAGTTCTTTACATGTGTCAGGGTGAGCAGCTTTTTTGTGCACCAGGTAAGGCCGACACCATTTTCTTATTTTCTGGTACATTATGCGTAAAGTACATGATCCAAAGAAGCTCGAGTCCTCTAGATATTGATTCACAACTCTTCACAGCTCTTCCGAACTGTTACACAGTGGATACAGAAAGTATTCAGACAACTTTAAATTTTTCACTCTTTCTTTCATTGCAGCCATTTAGTGAGATCCAAAAAGTTAATTTTTTTGCTCATCAATGAACACTCTGCACCCCCTCCCCCCTCTTGAAAAAACCCCAGAAATGTAGATATTTTTGCAAATTTATTTATCAAGAAAAACTGAAATATCACATGGTCATAAGTATTCAGAACCTTTGCTCAGTATTGAGTAGAAGCACCCTTTTGAGCTAGTACAGCCATGAGTCTTCTTGGGAATGATGCAACAAGTTTTTCACACCTGGATTTAGGGATCCTCTGCCATTCTTCCTTGCAGATACTCTCCAGTTCCCTCAGGTTGGATGGTGAACGTTGGTGGACAGCCATTTTCAAGTCTCTCCAGAGATGCTCAATTGGGTTTAGGTCAGAGCTCTGGCTGGGCCAGTCAAAAATGGTCGCAAAGTTGTTCTGAAGCCACTGCTTTGTTATTTTAGCTGTGTGCTTAGGGTCATTGTCTTGTTGGAAGAAGAACCTTCGGCCCAAACTGAGCTCCAGAGCACTCTGGAGGAGGTTTTCATCCAGGATATCTCTGTACTTGGTCGCATTCATCTTTCCTTCAATTGCAACCGTTTTGGTTCAC
>JAODAL010052239.1:0-26122 GCA_025379985.1 Phyllomedusa bahiana
CTAAAGATTCCCAAAGACATGACTCATATATGGGCTGTCTCAAATTTTTTAAAAAGGATATAATCCTTTTGTATGTAAACTTTTGACTTTGCAGAAAGTAATAAAAATGCCTTAAAAATGTCTCTCTCTCATTATTCTGGCATTTGGCAAATATAAATAATTTTGGTAAACCTAATTGACCTAAAACGGGTAAGGTTTACTCTTATTTTATGTCAGATAGAAAAATGTGCCTTTTTGTATAGTGTATGTAAACATCTGTTTTCAACTGTAGATGGGTAAATACATTACTGTGCAAAAGTTTTAGGCATTTGTGGAAAAAATGCTGCAAAAATGCTGCCAGTCAGACACATACTATCAAAGAGGCATCTTATTGGCTCCAAATTTATTCCGCAGTAGGACAACGGCCCCAAACATACAGCCCTTGTCATTAAGAATTATCTTGAAGAAGCGTCAGCGAAACGCGTGTCAGAGCCTGCACGGGGGTCTAGTGGTCCCCGGTTTCTTCATCCACTGGACATATTGTGGTTAAGTATTTTTGATATTATTTGATATTTATACAGATTTTGCCATATATACATTTTTTCCAGTTAGTTCCAGTGTCCTTTTTTAGTCATTTCTGTGACCTTAGACCCTCGTGCTCGAGTTTTTCTGGGTGCAGTGTACTTCACTGTATTTTGGTTTATTTGTTTGCATTATTTATGTAATTACTTTTTTAATCAATGTTTTTTTTATATATTTTTGTGTTGGGTTTATTTTTTTTTTTTTGCAGCAGTTTAGACATTGTGTTGAGTTATTTTGAGGGCACAACAAATTTACACTGTTAGGGCTTGTTCACACGGCGTTTTAACTCCGTGTTCACATCCGCTTTTTAGATCCGTCTCGGGGACCGACAAGATGGACCCAGAGACGGATCTAACAATTAGCAGTGAGATTATTACTGTGGGCTATGAGGAACACGCAGCAGCGTTCACATGAGAGATCGCCGCTGCGTGTTTCCCTCCTGCCTGTCGGCTCCGTCTTTGAAAGAATTGACATGCAATTCTTTCAAAGATGGAGCCGGGGAACACGCAGCGGCGATCTCTCATGTGAACGCTGCTGCGTGTTCCTCATAGCCCGCAGTAATAATCTCACTGCTAATTGTTAGATCCGTCTCTGGGTCTGTCCTGTCGGTTACAGGGAAGAATCTAAAAAGCAGATGTAACACGGAGTTAAAACTCAGTGTGAACAAGCACTTATACAAGCTGTCACTGACTACTTTACATTGTATCAAAGTGCCATATCTTGAGTCTTATCCCATGAAAAGATATAATACAATATTTACAAAAATGTATGGGGTGTTATCACTTGAGACACTGTGAGACACTGTAGATAGCAAATAGCACCATAAAAACAGGTCTTCTAGCTTGTTAATCCTATGACAGTAGGGACTAGTGAAACTTTACCTATGACTATTCTTGGAAAGGTGGTGGAGGGACTGAAACCTGATCTGGCCCATGGCACCTGTACCTAACAGCTGATGCCCACCATGCTCTGCTTGCGATCCAGACCATACCTCCTTACTCCTACTTCCTGACAGCTATAAGAAGGCGCATAAGGCGATTGCCTTCCTCTGTCTACCCATCATTTTGGCCCTGCCATAGTGACATCTCAGAGGTTTTCATTGGTAGGTCCATTGGCTAGAATGTAGCTGCTAACTAACGTGCTCATTAGAGCATACAGTAACTTCTCCTATTAGCTGATAAAGGCTTTACTAGGGAGGTGAAGACAAGCAGTAGACTTACATTATAGTCTATGGACTATTTTCCACAAGGAGTAGCTGATTAGAACAATGGCTGCAGTCGCACAGAAAGCCAGGTCAACACCAGAAGTCAACTTGGAATAGCTTTGGAAGATAGAGACTAGAATCACTAGAGATAAAGAAGCTGTATTAAACCGTAACACAGGCTATCCTGTGATGACTCTCCTTCAGGAGCATGTGGCACCGTGGAACCAGAAAGCAGGGCCAATGTTCCTGAATAAGAACTACTTGGCACGAATACAGAGGATCAGGACAAGGCATCAGCTTCATGATTCTTGTTGGCAAGAGGCAGTACCACTGAGAGTCGAGGACTTGTCTATATGATTCACAGCTACAAGGTCCCTGCAGGAGACAAAAGACCAATCATTCACAGAACTGAACAAACCTAATATGACTGGACAAGAAACAGATGGTAAAACCAAGGATTTTGGGGGTTTATGAATGAAGAGAATGGCAAGCGTTTTTAGGCTAATACAGAAAAAGATGGCAATGTGCATGCAGTAAGTGTTAGCGGTCACTGAAGACAGCAGTCAGGCATCGGAAACAGTGAACCATCTAAATGCCTGAACAGCAGGGATCGGAGCCAGCTCCAATCCCTGCTGTTATTTATAGGTGTCAGCTGTAATTAACAGCCAGCATCCACCACCAATGGAGCAGGCTCAGCGAGTGAGCCTGTTCCACAGCTCCTTATAGATAATAGGACATACCCATACAACCATTGTTGGTAATGGGTTAAAAGTATTGTTAGTGATATGGAAAATTTAAAAAACAACCAAAAATTCTTAAGAAATGTGTTTGACATAAAAACATGGCTTAACCCCTTAACAACACTGGCGCTGTGCTTATACTCACCCGGTCCCATCCTGCTTCCTCCTCGATCAGTGCGCTGCGGTGTCTTCTCCTTCTTCTGCCCGCACCTCTCGGCCTGCCACCAGGGGAGCGCACGAGCAGCTCTCCAGGATTTAAAGGGCCAGTGCCCTGCAGGTATTCTCTTTCCACCTATGACATTTGGACACAGGCTTTATAGGGATTCCTCTTCTTGCCATCTGCGCCCAGTTGTTGGTGTCCATTCACTAGTGACCTTGTGTGTTCTCTAGTGAATACCTTTACATTACCATCTGCATTCCTGGTCCTGTCTTCGTCCGCCATGCTGACCTTCATCTGCCAAGTGTGGTTCCTACCAAGTCTGTTCATCCTTGCTTCTGGTCCACGTTCCGGTCAGCTCTGTGTCTATGCCTCCTGCTTCGGCTATCACCGCTAGGTCCTGCATCAGGGGTAGTGACCTGAGGGATTGCCTGCGGCAAAGTCTGTCCTGCTTTGCGGCGAGCTCCGGCGAAGACAAGGGGCCACTTAGACTCCGCTCCCCGGCGTAGGTAATGCCAACTCTACACGGTGATAAGAGGATCCACCTTCCATTTATAGAGTCCCCGTGACAGTACAACTGGGCCATGGATCCTGCCGATCAACCACTGCCAGACACTGAGAGCCTCGTGGCCAAGATCACGCGCCAGGGCGCACGTCAAGAGCAGTTGTTCGTGAGGCTTCAAAACCTAGAAGCCCATCTCCCGGAAGCACCTATTGTCCAGGCTCCCGAGTCTGTCTTTGTTCTGGTTCCAGCAATGTCAAGCAGTTCCTCCCTACACCTGCCGCTGCCTTCTCGCTACAATGGAGATCCCAAGCCCTGACGAGGTTTCCTGAACCAAAGCACAATCCACTTCGAGGTCCTGACCTACCAGTTTGTCACTGATCAGGCAAAAGTGGCCTTCATCTTATCTCTACTCTCTGGCGAAGCTCTGGCCTGGGTTACTCCCCTGTGGGACTGTGGAGATCCGTTGACAGCTAACCTGGCGAATTTTCTGGCTGCCTTCCGCAAAGTGTTTGAGGTGCCGGGATGTGCCTCCTCTGCTGCCTCTTCGCTTCTCCGTCTCCGACAGGGAGACTCATCGGTGGGACAGTATGCCGTACAGTTCTGGACCTTGTCCTCTGAATTATCCTGGAACAACGAGGACCTGGTCGTAAACCTCTGGGAGGGGTTGGCCGGTGTTATCAAAGATGAATTAGTGGGACATGATCTGCCCACCAGCCTGGATGACCTCATTACCTTTGCCACCTGCATTGATGTCCGCTTCCCTGAACATCAACAGGAAGTTCGGCCAGGGCCGCCATACAGGGGGTACAGCCGGTACTCCTGTATGGGGCCCGGTGGAATAAGGGGGCCCTCATGATAGAGCGTGGCCCGGCGGCACAGACGCCGAACCAGGCTCAGACTGGCTGACATTGTGGGCCCCGAGCTCCTTTGGGCCCTGGAGCTAGTGCTGCCGCTCCCAGGGCCCGGCTGCCGCATCCGGTCTCTGTACGCCTGGGCCCTGTGTCCCAAGCGCTCAGAGGCCGGGCCTGGGAGTCGGGGACTAATGTCCTCCACTCCAGGGGCTGCGCGGTGTCAGCGGAGCACAGCGCCACTAGCGCTGCGCTTCGCTGATCTCCCTGGCAGGCTGAAGGTGTTAGGCCTTCAGCCTGACAGGCGCCGGCCCCTACTGCTGACGTAGGCGCGCGGTGACGTCACATCACCGCGCCGCCTATGCAGGGCGGCAGTAGAACCCGGTGGGGAGCGCCCGGGAGCGGCAGGAGCGAGGCTCAGGTAAGTGTTTTTTGTGTTTTTTTATATATATAAGAAAGCGGGCCCTGACTCTGCCTAACCCTGAAGGGGGCCCTGACTCTGCCTAACGCTAAAGGGGGCCCTGACTCTGCCTAACGCTAAAGGGGGCCCTGACTCTGCCTAACGCTAAAGGGGGCCCTGACTCTGCCTAACGCTAAAGGGGGCCCTGACTCTGCCTAACGCTAAAGGGGGCCCTGACTCTGCCTAACGCTAAAGGGGGCCCTGACTCTGCCTAACGCTAAAGGGGGCCCTGACTCTGCCTAACGCTAAAGGGGGCCCTGACTCTACCTAACGCTAAAGGGGCCCTGACTCTGCCTAACGTTAAAGGGGCCCTGACTCTGCCTAACGCTAAAGGGGGCCCTGACTCTGCCTAAAGGGGGCCCTGACTCTGCCTAACCCTAAAGGGGGGAGTGACTCTATTTAAACATAAAGAGGGCCCTGACTCTACTTAAACATAAAGAGGGCCCTGACTCTACTTAAACATAAAGAGGGCCCTGACTCTACTTAAACATAAAGAGGGCCCTGACTCTATCTCAACATAAAGAGGGCCCTAACTACCTACAAACTAAAGGGGACTCTACCTGCACACTAGCTAAAGGAGGCTCCGACTTCCTGCACACTAGCTAAAGGAGGTTCCTAACTACCTGTATACTACCTAAAAGGGCCTGCTTATCTACCTGGGGGCTATTTACCTACCCACCCGTGGCTTGGTACCCACCAACCTACCTGGGGCCGGCCTAGCAACTTATCCAGCTGGGGTCTACCTACCTAAATAGGGCCTGTCTAATTACCTGGGGCCTTCCCCATTTGCCAACCTACCTAGGGTCTTGTCTACCAACCTGGTAATATAATTGTGAGGGGAGCAGCCCATAGTTGTAGCATTATCTCCAGGGGGCCAGTTTTCTCCCCACCCTCCAACTCCTTAGGATACTAGGCCTCTAAGTTATGGCTTGTACCCACCCCTGGGTAGTTTGTACAGAGGTGGGATTAGGTAAAGGGATGCTGGAAAAGTGAGGATTCTAAGATATTTGTGTGTAAATTCTGCAGGGTTGAGTGGTGGCCGGGACAAGTCATCATGATAGTGTGGAACGGATGCAGAAGAGAAGGGAAAAGGAACGATTCAAGAGAAGAGAACGACTCTTCAGATAGGACGTCTCCGGTGAGTCCCTGATTTCAGGGGTTATTTTACTTCTTTACTGGATCAGTGCTGTATTCACTGTAATGTGATGTAACCCAGCTGGTGTCAGATCACTAAGTGGTCTCCATATGGTGGTGTTATATCGGCGTTAGTATAGTGGCAGCGTACATGTGTCCCTGATTGTAAAAGAGGGAACACCTGACCCTGTGATAGGAGTTACACTTTTACTTTCTTGCTGGTGTTTATTTAAGAAGGTGGTGAGGTGCGTGACCAAGGGAACCTTGGATGGGGCTATTGTATGTGGGTTGGTGGGGGATATAGATGTAACTACTTAGCCATGTGTCTATGATAGGCTAGATTGACAGATATGTGAGACAGACAGATATGTGACTCACTTGGTATAGTACTACACAATATAGTTCTTTTTTGCACACTGTATTATGTGGTAAAATGGGCGCATTTATATCCTAGAGGCCGTTTTTTTGCTGGGGACGGGGCGACCGGGTTGCTGGGGGCGGGGTTTACAGGGGGGGGGGCAGGTGCTTCAGCTGTATGGGACCCTGAAATTTCTGTTGGTCGCCCTGGGTCCGGCTACAACGGCAGGTTTATCGTCCCCGCAATAGTTCTCGCCTGGCACCTGTCTTTCAGCAACCTCTTCAACCTGTCCCTGCTCACAATCGGGAAGAGCCCATGCAAGTACATAGAGACCACCTGTCAGAGGAAGAGAAGACTCGCAGAGGTAAACAAGGTCAGTGCCTCTATTGTGGTGCCCAAGATCACCTATGTAGGGACTACCTGATCCGTCCGGGAAACTCCTAGGCTTCGTGGAAGAGGTGAACCTGGGCATGGAACTTTCCTCTCCACCATTGACCATGTCGGTCAGCCTAATACTTCCCTCCAGTTCCTGTCTTCAAATTGCCGCCTTTGTGGACTTGGGGTCGGTGGGCAACTTTCTCCATCCTGCCATTGTTGGCAAGTACCATCTGCCCGTAGTTCCCTTGGACAAACCCCTCTGTCTCGTCTGTGAATGGGGAGGTTCTCTCCTGTACCATCCAGTACCACACACAATCCCTTACTTTGTACATAGGAGTACTACATCAGGAGAAAATCTCCTTCCTTGTACTCCCGTAGTCCACTCTTCTTCTGGGGCTCCCTTGGTTGCGCGATCACTGTCCTAACATCTGTCCAATCAGGGAGATATAGATGGTAACTTAGAGACAGATAAACTCTCTCTCTTAATTTCTGACCAGGACAATATCAAAAGAGCAATGTATTTAGTAAAAGTCTTTATTTACCTATATGTTGAAAGCTATTATCTTAGTGAGAAAATATCTTTAAACCTGTCAGTAAGAAAGATAAACAAACACCTTTGCTGCTGATAAAACACATCCAACCAGGGCTGCTAAAGGAGAGAGAGGTAGTCAGTAACCTAGGGAAGCTTGGCAACAAAAACTGATCTAACTCTAAAATACTTTTAACCTGCTTATTGTGTTGGCAATTTGGAGAAAACAGTTAGGGCAAAATGTCAGAATTGGGCTTTGCCATTTTATTGGTGCATTTTGCACATACACCAAAACAAGGCACAGTTTGTGCCTGACATGACACATTTGAATGCGCCTAAGATACCTAGCTATGCGCCTACGATTTGTATACATGAAAGGCTACCACTGCAGATTTATAACCCAATATACAGGTTCATACATTTGTGCGCATTATACACTCTTTTAATGTACCTTAAAACTGGTGGGTCACCCTTATTATATTAGTTGTGTTGAGCTATTTAAATTGTTCTTCTTTGATTGTTTTCTTGCAACAGCTGAAAGTTTGTAAATTTGCAAAATAAGTCTAATTTGCAATTGGGGTTGAATAATTTTGATAGCAACTATATAGCATTTTCAGAGATTTTCTCCAGTTTCCCTTTCTTCAGTAAAATCTGTGGTCAGTGTTGTTATCTGTTGTGAGTTTCTAACAACCTTTAACATTTTGTACTGTTGCCCCAATTTCAGGAATGATACATCTCAAAATACACATTGACAGTCTCAATGCGCATCACATCATTTCAGATAAAGAAGCTGATGGGGAGTTGGAGGTGCTGAGATGTATGGCTTCCAAACCTAAAGCAACATCCTGCCAGATTTCAATAACACTAGGGACAAATTATTTTAAGTATTAAGGTTTTCCTGATAAAAGTATAGCTCCAGCCAAGTAATATCTGACACCGTCTAATTTTACTGACAAGCACAGCTCATGCCAAGAGATCTGAATGTGACATGCTCTAGCCTGTCAGGTTTTACCCGGGGACATATATCTCCTTTATGAATCATGTGCCAAGATGATTGCAAGTGACGTATAACATATATCCCTGGGTAGTTTTGGTTGCAACACTGACTTTGATAACAGTAGCTATATACTTCTTACTTTTACTACATGGTTACATAGTACACACATAAATCACCTCCAAAGAAACAAAGTAAGAAGGTAAACGGCATTAAGAAGTGTGTATTAAGGTTTGTAAGGCTATGTTCACACGGCGTAATTGTGGCGCGTACAGTACGGCTGCAATTACGCTGGGTGATTTGGGAGTCGCGTACACCAGTGGCGCGGGAGGGCCTGGCGGCCCACCGGCCCCGTTGACATGCATTACTCCCGGCGCAAATTCGCCGCAAGTAATTGACATGTCACTTATCTCCCCGATCGTATTGTACGAGTGAGGAAAGGAGGCGTAATCCATAGTTCTCTATGAGAACTATGGATTACCGTAATTTCGGCGCACATCTTGCTCATATTGGAGCGCAAATACGACATGAAATGCGCGCCGAAATTTGCCCGTGTGAACATACCCTAAGTTAGTAAAGTGAATCGCGGCACAAAATATTTATAAGATTACTTTAAGCAACAAGTTTGTGTAAACAGGATACCCTAAGCACTCTACACCTCAGGAAATCTGTTGCTGGAAAAATATTGTTATCACCACGAGAAAAGCAAAGTAATGCTGCAGAGAGGATTAACTCCTTAACAACCACCCACCATCTTTTGGTGTCGGCATTTCAGGTCGTTTGTCTGCAGCGACGTCAAACATCGGAGTTTGCGGAGCCCGGCGCAACTGTAGCGCAGAGAATGGGGGCAGTACTACACAGCCCTGATCCCAGCACAGCTCCTGCAAGCGCCGGGGAGCGGGGGAAACCGCCAATCCCCGGTGCTTTTACCCTTTGATTGCAGCAGTTTGTCACCGCAGCACAATCAAAGGGTTTCCCTGTTCTGTCGGGTGATTTGGACACCGGGTGACCCGACAGAGCCCGGGGAACGGCTGTACAGACAGCCCTGGGACCTAAAGTAGCCCCAGGGCTGTCTGTGTAATAAGCCAGTGATCAGGGCAGACTATGTGCTGCCCTAATTGCTCCCTGTGTCAAACTGACACAGATTATAATGTATATATTATGAATATACTAATACATTACTAAGTGTAAAAAAAAAAAAAAAAAAGTAACAGTTATCCCTTTGTGGGATTTAAAACATAAAAAAGTCTATAAAAAATAAATAAAATAAATAATAAAATAAAAATAAATATTTAATAAAAAATTATTGTGCATACATTACACACACAAAAAAATCCCTACACATATTAGGTATCCACACGACCATAATAACCTGTAGAATTGATCTAATAAGTTAGTAAGCGTAAAATGTGAATGGTGTAAAAAAAAATTGAAAAAAATGAAAAAAATGAAAAAAATTTCTGCAATTATTTATAAATGAACTTAAACTATTCCTGCAATAAAGTACAACTTGTCTAGAATAAAACGAGGCCTCATACAAACTGCGTCATTGAAAAAAATAAAAAAGTTACAACTGTTGAAACGCAAGGAGGCAAAAACTAAAAAAATGTTCTGGTCATAAACTACTTTTCAGGCGTTCGGCTTAAGGGGTTTAAGGGGTTCTCAAGTTAAAGTGGTTGTTCCACCAAACACAATGATGTCATATCAATAGGAGATGGCATTAACCCCTTACCGCCGGAGCCAGTTTTGGCCTCTCTGACAGAGCCCCATTTTTTAAATCTGTCATGTGTCACTTTATGTGAGAATAAATTTTTGACACTTTAACCTATCCCTGTGATTCAGAGATTTTTTTCTGTGAACATTATATTTAAAATAGTAAGAAATTTTGGTCCAAAAATGCTTGTTTTTTTTGTGAAAAATATCAAAAAATCTTGAAAATTTACCAATTTTAAACTTCAAAAATTTCTGCATGTAAGACAGATAGTTATTCCACTCAAATATTTTTATAACTAGCATCTACCATATGTCTGCTGTAGTTTGGCCTAATTTTTTAAAGGGTCTTTTTTTTTTTTTTACGACATTGGGGGCTTAGAAATTTAGTAGTAATTTTCAAATTTTCAACAAAATTTGCAAGACACATTTTTTAGGGACCAGTCCAGTTCTAACATGACTTGATTGCCTGTATGTTAGATCCCCCCATAATGAACCTCATCTAAGAAACTACACCCCTTAAAGTATTCAAAACCGCATTTAGGAAGTTTATTAACCCATTAGGTTTTTTCAAGGAATTAAAGCAAAGTGGAAGTGAAGTTTTCAAAATTTTACTTTTTTTTGCAGATTTTCAATTTTTATGCATTATTCACAAGATACGGTAAATGTGATAGGGAAATGCAAAATTAATATTGATTACGCAGATTCTGCCGTTTCAGAGATATCCCTTATGTGGCCCTAGTGCATTATTTGGCTCAACCACAAGCCCAGAATCGGAGGAGCACCTCCTGGACTCTGGGGGTCCCATTTTCTTTACGATTTTATTTTGGGGGCCATTTCCAGTTTTGCGGACACCCTAAGGTGCTAAAAATTAATAAACTCCCCTAAAAATACCCCAAATTGGGAAAAACTACACCCCTTAAGGAATATATTCCAGGGGTGTAGTGAGCATATCGACCCACAGGTGTGTCACAAAAATTTTTAGCGTTGGGCTGTGAAAATTTTAAAAAACATTTTTTCCAATAATCTGCAATTTTAGCTGAAAATTTTTCATTTTACAAGGCATCCTGGTAAAAAAAACCACCCAAAACCTTTACGCAATTTCTCCAAGTTCGGCAATCCCCTACATGTGGGTGTAAACTGCTGTTTTGGGCGCATGGCAGGGCGTATAAGGGAGGGAGTGTTACTTGGATTTTGGAACGCAGATTTTGGTGGGGCCATGTCGCATTTACAAGGTTTTTGTGAGGCATTTTGAACAAAATACAGCATTCCTGGTAGTGTTTTTTATTTCTATTTTTAACAGCAGTCACCGTGCAGTATAGCTGACATGCTAGTATTACTCAGCAGGTCGATACGATTACAGCGATACCCAATTTGTTTTTTTTTTTTTTTATGTTTTACTGCTTTTACACAATAAAAAACACTTTTATTCAAAAAGGAAAACACGTTTTTGCATTGCCATAGTCTGAAAGCCATAACTTTATTATTTTTCTGTGTACGGAGCTGTGTAGGGGCTTGTTTTTTGCGGGATGAGTTGACGTTTTTATTGGTATCATTTTTTGGGGGGACCAGACTTTTTGATCAGTTTTAAATCCATTTTTTGGAAGGCAGGGTGAAGAAAATACTGCAATCCTAGTAGTGTTTTTTATTTTTATTTTTCACAGCACTCACCGTGCAGTATCCATGACCAGTTAGCTTTACTCTCAGGGTCGATACGATTACGGCGATACCCTATTTATATAGTTTTTTTTAATTTGGAAGCACTTTAAAAAAAAAATAGGTGTTTTTATTGTGTTAAATAATATTTATGCATCGCTGTCTTCTGAAGCCCTAAACTTTTTTATTTTTCCGTTACAGAGACGTGTAAGAACTTTTTTTTTCGGGATGAACTGACGTTTTAATTGGTTTCAACTTTGGCGTTTATATGAGTTTTTGATCGCTTTTTTTTCCATTTAATGTGCTGTAGGTGCACAAAAATCGCAATTCTGTGACTGTTTTTTGTTTTTGTTTTTTTTTACGCGTTCACCATACCGGTTAATTACGTGACAATTTATAGGGGGATCTTACCACCCCCGGCGATATCAAATTAGGGTACTTTAATTTTTTTTTGATCTTTTTTTGGGTCGATTGCCGTTTGTAAAGGGGGAAAAGGGGAGTGTATGTGTTTTAATTTTATTTTTTGTTTGTTTTTACTTTTTTTTTCTTTTTTTTTTTTTACTTTTTCACATTTTTTTTAATTTTCTCCAGTGAGGATTTTTTAACTGCAAAATCCCCACTGGGGAAAAGCAATCATTAGATTGCTGTTTGAAGAGGCGATCTGTGCCCCAGCGTTACTGCTGTGCAATGGTCACCCATGGCAACTAGTGACACCATGCCCACAATGCATTGTGGGGATGGTGACCCACCAGACTACCCGGATGCATTCAAAACAGCATCCGGGGAGTTTTGGTAGGAGACGGGCGAGCGGCATCCCGTGCCGCTTGGCCTCGCCGATCGTAGGCAGAGGGAGCTCACTCCTCCCGCCTGCGGCATCATTATCACGGCCATGACAGGCTGCGGTAAGATGCGTTTTTCAAACCGCGGCCGGAGCTCATCCGGCCGGGGGTGGATGGGGCATGAAAAACAGCGGTTAATTTTCCGCTGGTTCATGCCGCGATCGCGCGCGGCTCGCCCACAAGCCCACGCGATCGCCAGGGCGTATGCATACGTCCATTTGCGGGAAGTATGAGGTGACAGATTTTCAGATGGTTTGTGGATCTGGAAACCGTCTGAAAACCAACAAGATTCCCATAGACTTTAAAAGAAAATCTGGTGAGTAGTCTACTACGGATGTTAAGCCAGAGGGCTTTCCAGCCGCCAGCATTCCTAAAAACTTGGAGAATGCACAATCTTCTGCCCGCAAACCACAGACAGAACTGTTCAACAAAACCACTGAAAAGACGATAAAATTCCAGCCAGATTCTTAAACAGAATCCGACCCTATTTTACCACTGCTGTATGGACATACCCTAAGGCCTCGTCCCCACGGCACCGTTGTGCGGCCGTTTTTTCAGGTTTGGTTTGCGGTTTTTGCAAACCGTACTGAAAAAAACCCGGCTCAAACTTTTACTTTGGGGCTCTATGGAAAACCCGTGCAGCAGTCCCCACTGCACGGGTTTTCCGCATGGCGGTTTCTCAGACTGTCGGCCGCCCGAAAAACATTCTATTTGTTAATTCTTCTGTCCGGTTTTTGGACGGAATATGAACAAGTGAATGTGAAGGGGGAGGGCTTTTCTCCACTCATCACGGAGAAAAGCCGTCCTCCCGCGGCCATGTGCACGGCACAAAAAAACGACCGGTATTTGTCCTGTGTCTATAAACGGGCCCTGTGAGGAGAATCCACTCCAAAATATGACAAATCATCTCCAACTTCCTATCTAGTCAGATCACAGATGGGTCCCAGCCTCCCAGGAAAGCTCCATTTACACGTTAATTAGCCCAGCCATGACCCATGGTAAATGCTCTCCATAGGATGTTGGCACAGAAGGATACATGGACACCTCAAAAGAACCCTCACTTCCATTAATTAGCACTGAACAAATGCGGCCTCAAACCCCCAAGCTTCAAAGACTTCAATTAATCAAACCTAGCCGACCCATCTCCGATATTTCATATCGATTCTTTAGGCGATCCGCTCATAACTGGTCCATGGCGAGTTCATATCGTAAAACATGGGAACTCCCCACACACACAGCCACCATTTCCCAGGTTTCTGGGGCGCAGGGGACCGAGATATCCAGAACCGGACCTACGGAGCCATAAGATAGGCGTGTCTGATATCCGGGCGTCGTGGTAGGTCCAGCCGGTTCTGATGGTGCTACCGGCTCGGTTCTGTGCCAATGCCCTGCCGCGTTATGGTCCATTTTTGTGTTTGTATCAGAAACTGCATGACCTGAGTGGGAGGAGTTCTTAGACCGTCCCAGGGGTGTGTGGGGGCGTGTAAGGGGGCTGCCACGTGGGCTGTCCCCTCACAGATATAAGCAGGAGCCCGTGTGGGCTCTACCGTTGATCCATGGAGGGGGGGCACCTAAGAGCATTTCCAGGAGCATCCACCCACAGAAGCCAGGCCGCATACGCCCCCCATGTAGGCCCGAAGGTAACTTGACCCATTTTAACTGCCTTTTGTCTGTAACCCATGCTTGTATGTGCACCTCTGACTCTTCCTGTATATTATTATCCTTTTGTATATATTTGTCTAGTGTGCCCTCCAAGGCTAATTAAATCTATAAACTTTAATCTGAGTTAGTCTGTCTTGATCATCGGCCTCACACGCCTAGTACTCGGTCTATGATATATAGCTACCCAAGGGTTGGTTCCTGGCCCTGTTATAAGTCGGTAACGGACCGGTCTTATATACCAAACGAGAGAACTGGTGGCAGCTTGGTTTTCTCCCTGGGCCCGTGTGGACAGGGGTTAACAGTAGAACAGTATCTGGCTGACCTTGTGCACCCCTAGGGGGCCGTGCAACGTCGAGATACACCCCAAGTCAGGCCGTCGTCCCTCGAGTGGGCCGGCGGTTGGGCTTTTTTTCGTCACAGCCCCTAAGACTGTTTTAAAGCAGTCTTAAATAAGTAAAAAGGGGCCTAAGATTCCCAAAAACGGGGCCCTTCATTAGGCCCCTCAGTTTTCCAGGGAAAATTTCTTTTTGGACAATTCTTTTAACCCTTTCACAACCTGTGGCATACTACATTAAAGTAAGCATAATATACACTCAAACAAAATGAAATTTGGATTTTACCACATTTAAAGGTTTGTTGAAGCCTTAAAACCATTTTTTTTGCTCTCATTTCCCGGGTGTCTGTGGTTTTAAACAGTGTATTCCCGGAAGGGATTAAATGAAAATTCCCAATGGGTACTTAAAAAAAAAAAGGTTAAAAAAAAATTTCCGGGAAAAAAAAAAATCTTTTTTATTTTTTTTTTTTAAAAAAACTATTAGGAATTGATTTAAAAAAAAAAATTCACGGGATTTTGTATCGACACAACTTAAAAAACCTGAATTTTAAAAAATAAAAATCTTTTTAATCTAACACAGTGAAAATTAAAAAAAAAAAATAAAAAAAAATAGCGGGAAATTTTTGTGACATTTCCCCGGTTCGTTTCGCCTAAAGAGAAAAAAATTTTGGTAAAAAAGAAATTTCCAAAAAACCCCTATGTACGGGAAAATTTTACTATTGAAAAAACAACTTGTCCCTCAAAAATTTAAGCCTTTTTTTGGCCCCCATAAAACAGATTAAAAAATTTTGTTTTCAAAAACATGGCATGTGTTAACATAGTAAAAAATAAAAAAAACTATAAAAGGGGGGGCCCCGTGGCTTATCTTTTGCGGTGGGGAGCACTGTGCTGGCCTCCTGCCCCCCTTGCCCATTACCGGGCCATTTTAAACCCGCTAATATGGGGAAAACGAAAAAAAACCCCAGGGGCCCAAAAGCCCCCCTCGTGCCAGCTCTGCCCGGGGGAAAGATAAAAGGTTTTTTTCCCCCAATCAAGAGGGGATCTCATCCCGGCCCTCAGTCCCGGGCCCCAAAAGATGGCCGCCCCACCACTTTGGCGTCCCTCTCTGCCCCCCTGGAGGGAAAAGCCTCTGCCGAGAGGACGCTCTCCCCACCCCCCTTTCTCCTTTTCTCTGCTGGGACGTCGCGACCCCTCCAGGTTTCTGTACCCCACCGGCGGAAAAGGGAATTCCGGCCCCCAGCCTGCCCCCTCTGCACCCGAGCCCGGGTTTGAAGCCTGCTCCCCCGGCAAATTCCCCCCGTTGGTAAAGTTATCCCCGGGGGCGGCCGGGGGTTGGGGGGCACGGACGGGCCCCTCTTTACCAGACCCAGGGGGGGCCCCTGATGAAGACGCCCCCCGACCCCCTTGAAAGCCCCCACCCCGCGGGCCCCGGAGGCAAGGGGCCCCCGGCCCCCCCAGCCTGCTTTGCAGAAACTCGGGGTCCCAATTTTAAAACCCCTCTTCCGCCCCCCCTACAGTAGTTACTCCCGCGGCGGGAGACCCAAAGCACAGAATGTAAAGCCGCCTCATCCGGGGGTCTTCCATGGGAGCAGCCGGGCCCCCGGGCCCCCAGGGGTTAAAGGCCCCCCTCAGGGCCCCGGTTGGGCCCCCTCGGGCAACCAGGGGGACCCCACTGCCGTTTCCCCTCGCAAAATTGTGCCCCCCTCTCTCCTTCCTCAGGGGACCTGCTGGGCCAAAAAACCGCAGAGGGGGGGACCGTTCCCCCAAAAGGGGTTTGCTCTCCTCCCATGGGTCGGGGCCCCTTACCACCAGAGAGGGCCCCCGGCCCCCCCCCTTGGCAGCCCATCAGGAGGGACCCTTAACCCTACGCTTTAAACCGGGTCTCCCCATCTGCTGATCCAAAAGGGCTTCCCCCCATTCTATGACAGGATCCCCCTGCTTGGGTTTCCACGGGGTCCTTTGGGGCGGCCTCACCCATGCACAACCCCCCAAAAACCCCCCCAAAAGGTTTTTATGGGGGGTCCCTAATCTACCTGCACCTGGATTGTTTTTGGGGTCCTATGGGGGACACAGTGTGCTCCCCTCGGCTTTTTACCTGCCCGTTTCAGGGCCCTACCTGACGGGTTTGAGGGGGTCCCCCTGATTTCGGAAGCCACCGCGCAGCCACCTGAAGGGGGGACATGTTTTCCTTTTCCCTTTTATTAGTGATGTCAGTTTGTCGAGATAAAAAACCAGTCTGGGGGCCCTATAGGCCCTGAAAAACTAATACAGCCCATTCCCTCAAGGGCCCGGAAATCTCAGCAAAAATCTGAGGGATAGTCGAAAAAATGGGGAACTAAAGAGTTTGTTAAAAATTCGAACAGAAAAACCCTCTTTACATACAAAAGGGTGGATGAGCTGGACCAAGCCCAGAGCCAGACCGTGTGAGTTTTTGGGCGGGTCTCAGACACTCGGTGGACAGCATTCTGCTAAAATTTTTTTCCATACAACAGAAACCCTGGACGATTTAAAAATCGAAATCGGGACGCAAATTAATTTTGCGCATTGGGGGCCTCCCCAAAGGGCTGTCTCAAATGCTAAACTTGTAGGGAGTTACCAGGGGCTATTTTAATGATTTTTTAGGTCGTCCGCCTCGGCCCATATCGGGGCGGGAAATGGGGGTCCTTAGGGAAATTGCGGCCCCCCAAAACCTGATGACCCCAGACCACGGGAGTTTTGTGTCGTGTTATTTTTTCGCAATGAAGGAGGACATTTTACGAGGAGCGGGTCAAGTCTTGACCTACAAAGGGCGCTCCATTGGGGAACCCGGGCGGGACTTGTCGGGGTTTACTTTAGCCCCAAGAGCTTTTCCTTTTTAACCCCAACTCTTGGATGCTCTGCTTTGAAAAAAATTTTCCCCTTTCCCCTTTGGGGTTTTTTACCCCTTTGGCTTCATGTCCTTTTTACCCAAACAGACTCTAAACAGTCCGCACCCCCGGGGGAAATTTTTCCACCTGTTTCTGCGCCCCGCTGCACCGGGGAGAACCTGTTTTTCCCCGGGAGGGCCCGCCCTTGTGATCTCTCTTTTCTTACCCCCCACCCATGGGAAAGGAAAACTTTCTGAATTTTTTTCCCACTTTCCCCCTTTCCCCCAACCCCTCCCCGGGGGGGGCGAAGAGAGGGGTTTAAAACCCAAAAAACCCAGCGGCACACGGACTCAAAGAAAACTGTTGCCCCCTCCGTTGACACTCTATTTGAGTTCTATCCCTAGCGGGTTTCCCTTTGGGACTTTTCTACTGTTGGGAAACCCGCACGGGATTCCTTAAAGGGCCCCCGTGTGACGGGTGTGTGGACCCCCCTTATGTCTTTTGGGTTGGGCGGGGGTTAGCCACCAAAGGTCTTTTTTTTTTGGCATTCCTCCCGCCCAAAAACAGATGTTCAAGTTTTCCCCCATGTACACATGCATTTTTTCTGTCATAAGAATCCCGGTTGTTTTCCCCTTTTTTTGAATTTTTCAAAGGGATAGCCAGGGTTTGGGCGAAGGAAAGTCTCCCCCCCGTTATTTTCCGAAGTCTTACCACATTCCCCCCAGTAGGTAAAAAACCCTTGCCTGGGTTGTTTTGACCAAAGGGTTTTTCTTTTTTCACAGACCTTTTTAACTGGGGATTTTACAGCGCAGGCCCTTGGGTTCCTTTTTTTTGTTTTCGTCCCCTGTGGTCTTTGTGTGTCAGTTTGTGGGGGGAGTGTTGAAATATTTTTTTTTCCCACTTTTTTTTGGGGGCGTGTTCCCCCCCCCCTTTTTTTGTTTTTTTTTTCTTTTTTCCCCTTTTTTCCCTTTTTCTCCCCCCTTTTTCCCCCTTCCTCCCCCCTCTCCCCTCAACGCTGCGGCCCCGGATTTTGGGGGCCCTTTTGTACCCGCTTTTCTGACCCCCGAATCAATGGCCCTTTACGCACCCGCCTCATTTAACCCCCAAAGGCCTGAAAAAACCCAAAAAAAAGGGGGGCGCGGGTTTCTTCACCATTTTCCCCCGCCCAGGGCCCTGATTGTTGTTTCCCAGGAGCCTTTTTTTAAGGTAGGCCATGCCCCCAACTCAAAAAATAAGAAATACACCTCCTGGGAAATTTGGTCGACTACTCGGCAGGTCCAGGGGAGTGGCCATAGTTTTTCACCGTCCCTACCCCACCAGGTCTTTCAGTTGCACTCCCGACCCGGAGGCCCGTTTATCTTATCTGGGTCCTTTCAATAAGTGGATGCTCTTCCCCCATCATTAATGCTTATGACCAAATGTGGGTCAAGCGGGCTTTTTTGAAAGGCCCTGGTTGACACTTCTCCCCCCCGGGATCCCAGGGGAAAATTTCCCCCCCAATTGGTGGTGCCCTTTTAATAAAACGCTTGACCCCCCTTGGATAATCCCCTTTGGAAAAATTTCCACTTTGTAATATTCGGCCTTTCCCAAAAAAGCGAAAAAAAGCCTTCTCATTACTCCAGCTGTGTGACCCCCCTGGAGAATCTTGCTTTCCGGCCGATGGGGATTACCCTTTTTCTCCCCCTTCCCTAAACGGCTCTTAATAGTCGTTTGGATTTACAAAAATGGCCCAAAACTTTTGGGCCCCCTACCTATGGTGTTTTCCCACTTAAATTGGGAACTTTTTATGGTCCGACCAACCCAAGTGTTTTGTTCGTTCGTTTTCCCAATTTTGGGGAAGAGGGTCGGGAAAACTGGAGAATTTAAATGAGTCTCTTTTTCCTGGACCCCCGGTATGGGTTATGGATATTGAAGATAATGTCTTCCAGTTTCTGCCCCATACTTTAAAATGGTTAACTCAAAGTTTACCCAAGGGGAGGCCCTCAAATGTGTGATTAGAGGGGCCCTCATTAAACCGGGTCCAGGATTAAAAGAGACAAGGTTTCCCTACCCTAAAAAAGGCCCTCTCTAAAGTTGCTAGTTTGGGAGACGGTGCAAAAAAGGTCCCCTCTCCGCCCCCAATTTTCGGGGGAAAATTGCAAGACTGCCCGTTTGGAGGGTGAAACGTCCCCCTTAAAGGCATCTTGGGGTCTTTTTGTCCAGAGATGCCGCAGCCTTTTTATGGGGCCTGGCAAATAAAAGGGGCCGTTTGCTCGCCAGGGCGGTTCGCTCCCGGATGGCTCAGTTTTCAATTCCCCCCTCGAAAAAAACTGCTCGGACTCCCTGGTGCACTGTACGGGAGGGAAAATTTCTAAAGGTTTTTCCACTGTTTTTTTTGCAAAATTTTAAATTGCCCACCCCCTCCCACCCTTTCCCCGCCAGATGTATTTCAATCCATCCCTACTATCAAAAATCCCTACCCCCAGCTGCTGAGGTACTGGAGGAGCCATTTAGTCTGTTGGGGTTGCCCGTCGGGCTTTTAAAAAGGGCTTTCCAGGGGGAAAAAAGCCCGGGAAAGGAAAGGTTTTCACGGGACAAAATTTTTTCCCAAAAAATTTTGGGCTTTGCTGAGCCCCCCTTTCTCCTGGACGCCCTTTTAACCCATCACAATGGTAATCCTTTCCCTCCTCAAGCCGGGTTGGGGCATGTAGCGCTTATTTCCCCAAAACCGGGGGAAGGACCCCCAAAAGTGTGGGAGTTACAGACCCCCCCAATTTTTTTTTCTTAAATGTGTCCCGAAAGATCTATGGGGAAGCTGGAAAGGCCAAAAGGCTTAACCCTTTTTTCCTTCGTAGCCATGGGGATCAAGGTTTGGTTTTTTTCCCCGGGCAAGGGGGCGCGTGATAACACCATTAAAAACCCTTTGGGTATTATTCATTTTTTGCCCCGTTCTCACAAGATCCCTTTTTATGGTCTTGTCTCTAGATGCCCGAGGAAGGCGTTTTGATGTATTTCGTGGCCCCTTTTCTCCATCCAAAAAATCTTTAGTCTTTTTGGGTCTGGCCCCTACCTTTTTATCCAAGGGTTGCAGCTCTGTAAACGCGGTCGCCCTTTTTGCCCTTCAAAAACAATGGCTTTCCCTTTCCGCCCTCTTTTCCCCTTTTTTGAAAGGGAAATAGAAGGGCTGCCCCTTTTCCCCGGGTTAAATGTATGAAATTTGGTTTATGGAGAACCTTAAAGGCGGGCTACGATCTAACCCCGACTTTAAAGGGGAAATTACTATTTGGGGAAATAGGGAATTAAGTTTTCTGCACTTTACAGCGCCCCTTTGGTTCCCACATTGACAAAAACCGCATATCTTCTTCCCAAAACTAATTTCCGACATTTAAAAATTTGGGGGCTTTGGGCGAATTTTTGTAAACTTCCCAAGGGCCCAAGGCCCCGGGGATCGGAATAAACCCCAAGGGTCAGGCCTTCTTTTTCGGTTTAATTTCCCCCCTTTGAATGGCCCAAGGGGGGCATTTTTACCTGGGGGTACCATCTCGGGAGTCTCTCGAGTTTTTCGCCCCAAAAATTTTCTTCCCCCTTTTATATAAGACCAAAAAGGACCCAGACCCGTTGGCAGCCCCAAAAAAAACGTGGTTTGGGAGAATAAATCTGCTAAAAATGTCTATCCCCCCAACAAAAATTTTCCAAAATTTTTTTTAAAATCTCCCCATCCGTATCCCCGTTCGTTCTGGAGGAAAAATCCCGGCCCAAAGTTTTTTCCGGTTTTGTTGGTCCCCTCGGAGATCACAAAATTTGGTATGACCGCTCACGAGACAGAAGGGTGCTGGGGGGGCGGGTTCCTTACTTCTGTAGGTTATATTATTTTTGCCTCGGCCCCTTTAGTTTTCCCTTGGGTTGCTTCACACCCGGGATTTGGGGGGGTGGTTTGGGCCACCTTGGCAGGGGGGTTTAAATGCTTCGCGTTTGGCGGTCCCCCCCTGGGGCCTTTGGGCTCCCCTTCTTGGGAGTGCTAGCTCCTCCTCCTTCTGCATACAGCAAACCCCTAAAAAAATTTCTCTAAATTTAACAGGCAATCCTCATTCCTTTATTTGAAACCGGGGGGGCCCCTGTGTACCCCCTTACAGACAATCCTCGACTTTTTCCCCCGGGATTTCGCCTTTCTGGGTTTTTTTTGGTGGGGACTAAAGAGACTCCTCTAAAATCTGTGTCAAAGTGACCTTTGGGGGGGGACTGCGCCCCCCTTGGCGACATTTCGGGGCAAACCCGTTTCCCACTGGGGGGGGATTTCAGTTTGTACAAAATTACCCAATTTTTTTTGCAACAAAATCAGGGGGGAAATGTCCGGGTTTGGTTAGGCCCCTCACGACGTTTTAACAAAGCAGTATTGGGAACGGCAACCCATGGGACAAATGTGTTTTTTTGTATTTAAAATGCTCACTTATACCGGCCGAACGCTTTCCCCCGTTTTGTTTTGAAATGGGGAAAAGGAACTGGGGCCTTTCTTTTTTTTACCCGCTCGGGGGGCAGTGCTTCAAGGGGACTATAGGGGGCTAAGGATCCCAAAAATCAAGAAAAAATGTTTTTCAAAATTTTTTTCCCCTTGGAAATTTGGGTCCGGCTGTATTGCAAAAGATTTTTCCCCTTTACTTTAGACGCCCTGCTGGAGATGCGGGGGGGGAGAGGGGGACCATGTCCCCTGTGTGGTGGGGGTGTTTTTGTGCTGAGACCTTTTTGGACTTCGGGGTTTTGGAGGTAATTGAGGAAATAAAGGGTGTCCCCCTTCCTGATACACCCGGAGGCATGTTGCTTTTATGTTCCCCCTCCCCCATGGGGTAAATTTAAAAAAAATCCCTCCCTTTTAAACACTTGTTGCAAACTGCTAAAAAACCCTGATCCCCCGGGGATGGAAATCAACCCCTCCCCCCCTCCATAGGGTTTAATGGTTTGCGAAAATTTGTTTCGTCAGGAGAATGGAGGAATTAATTGCTCATACCCCGAAAGGTAGACAAGTACAAAGGACCTTTTTGGCTGTGGTTAACTCTTCCGAATTCCCCCCTTTCCTTTCTTTTCCCCCCGGGAATAAAAACGTTTAAGGGTCATAAACAAAAAACGCCTCCCTCCCCCCTTTTTTTTTTTTTTTTTTTTGTTTTGTTTTTTTTGTGTTGTTGTTTGTTTTGTGTGTGTCTGTCGTGTTAGTACAGGGCTGCCTCAGTGTAACCCTCTTTAATGCAGGTTGGGTTTGTCTTTTAGTGTCCTTGTTCCATACTGTACAAGGTGTTTTTGTTATAAGGGTCCTTTTTGATACCCTCTTAAAATTTTTGTTAATTTTTTTTGGGTTTTTAAACAAAATTTAAGGATCAGTTCTGGTTTGCTTTTTTGCGATTATAATCATTTAAGAAATGTTTCATTTGCCATATCTACGAAAAATTTCTTTTTTGCAGTCCCTTTTCTGCATTGTTGGGTTTCTTTTTTACTACAAATTTCATGTCCGCTGTTTGGATTTTTTCCCCCAGTTTGTATTTGTCCCCATTATTTTTTTCCCTTTAAAAAAACCTTTTTTTGAATTTTAAAAAAATATATACATTTTCTTAAATTTACTAAAAAATTTTAATAAAAAAATTTTTAGAAATTATGGGTCAGGAAGGAATTTTTTCCCCAAAATGAGGGCAATTGGCTTCTACCTCATGGAGGTTTTTGCCTTCCCCCTGGATCAACACTTTAGAAAAACAGGTTGAACTGGTGGACAAAATTTCTTTTTTGGCCTTAAAAAAATTATGTAACTAAAGTAAAAACAGAGGGGCTCATGAAACATAAAAATCCATGGAAAAAGTGCAAACTTTATTTCCACATACTCTGAATCTGGTTATAGTGCATTTTGTGTACAAAAACTCATCCCCATCTAGGGGTTTTTTTTCACAAAATTACCCGCATGTTGGAGCTACTGTATGTAGGGCAAAAATAGGTCCACATATTAAAGGGGTTGTTTAATTTTTGCTCTTTTTTATCTTCACAAAAATATTCGGTCACACTTCCTGTCCCCGGTTGTGGCAGGGTTTCCCGCAGTTTAAGGACATTTCAGCTCTGCCCAGCTCCTAATTTATAGTTGTACATTGTAAGGTTAGGGTACACCCGCATCGGGGCAAAAAAAAATGGTCGAAAAGTTTTTTTTCCCATGCCCGGGGGCTGCGTTTTTTTCAAGGGTTTTTCGCAAAAACCCCGGTCACCCAAAGTTTTCTTGTGTCGCCCCTACAACTGGGAAATTTTATGGGAAGACGGCGAAAAAAAACTAAAATCGCCAAACGTATTACACCAACATTTTGGGTTAAATACGATGGGCCGAAAGAAAATCAAAGGAAAAAAAGGGCTTGGGTTTTCAGGTCATTTATTTTTATTAAAGTCTATGGGGGGGCTTGGAAACCCATTTTTTTCCCGGGGGCCCTTTAAAAACCCTAAAAGGACCCAAAATACGATGTAATAAATATTTAATTTAGACAAAAGCCAACCCGGCGCATTGGTGGATGGAGGGGTTGTTTTTTCTATGACACGGGCCTAAACACAAGGTTTTTTAATAAGTTTGGTTTTAAAAAAACTTTGACAAAAAATACCTCATTTTCCTTTTAAAAAATGAAAAAAAAACTTGATTTTTAAATACCCTTTGCCCAAAAAAGTTAATTAGGAATTTGTTTTTGGGGTTTGATTTTTTGGCCCTGTTTTTTGGGGAGGTTTAAAGGCAAATTTCGGGTTATATGAGACACCAAAACAATTAAATAGGCTTTTTTTTTAAATCCCGGCCCAGAGGATGGTTGGGGTAGATTTATAACCATCCCTTTTAAAAAATCCACCAAAATCCAAATTGGGGAAGGGAGATGGTTCCCAATGACATTTTTTAAAATTTTTCCTTTTGGGCAGGCTTTTTGACCCGAAAAGGGCATCCCCAACCCCACAGAGGGCTCCCCTGTTTTTGCCCCCCTTTTTAGTATAAAGGGCCAAAAATTTATACAGAGGTAGGCCAAAAAATAAGGGCCATAGCCCAAGACAGGTTTTAAGGGGGAAAAAAAGCCGGTTTTGTTCCTGAACATTTCCCCTGTATATAAGGCTTTACTAACGGTTCCTTTGTGTTGGGTTTTTCAAAGGCCCGAGCCTCTTTTAGGGGGGGTGTTGTGGATCTTTTAAAGGTAAGATTTTTTGGAACCCTTTAAAGACCCTCTCTAGCTCTGCCCCTTTTGAAAACAGGGTCCCAAATCTTTCTCCCAAAAAATTTTTGGGTATCCATAATGGTAAGGAAAAACCCGGGTTTAAAAAATTTTATGGGGATAGGCAAAATCTTTAAAACCAAAAGAGAGGAGGTGATCTTGAGGGGAATGTTGCGGGTTTTGAAGTTTTTGGATTATGACATTGAACACAATGTATCCCCCGGCCTAAATCCTGAAAAGAAGGGGTTTTTTTCATTATTGATTAATTTTTATGTGTGGGAAGAGGCCCAGGGGTGAAGTCGTGGATGGAATGTATGTTCACCAAGGGCCCGGGGCCTCGTGATGGGAAAAAAAAACCCCATTTTTGGGGAAAAAAATTTTTTTTCCAGCGATGTTGTTGCGGGGCCCTTTTTTTTGGGTAGTTCGGGTGGGGTTTTTTATAGGAGCCTAAGACCCCGGGGGGACGGGCCCCTCCCATAATCCAAGGGCCCCCCCGGCCTTTTTCCAAAGCGTATAAGGGGAAACTGGACAAAAGCTCAGGGGCGGAGCTTTTTTGGGTTATGCTGAAAACCTCTCTGAAGGAGGAATGCCAAAACTGTCTCCAAGTGTTTCGTGAACACTTTACTGCTGAACCCCGGGGGGTTGTTTTGTGTTGCTTGGGTGTAAAACCCTGAAGAAGGACTGTTTTATTTTTGCTGTGACAAGTGAAGGAAGCGTTTTTTTTTTCCTTTTTAAAAGTCTGAGAGACAAAAAAGTTTTGTTGTTTTGCACCTAAACCCTGTTCTGTGCTAACCCCGGGAATACCTAGGAGTGACACCCCCCACAATTGGGTTTTGGATGGGGGGCAGACAGACCCAAAAACACAGGTTGGAATATTGGTGCATAAGACTGTAGTCCTGGGTAAGGCCGTAGCCGCTTGAGAAAAGGGAGGAATCATTAAGCACCTGGTGCGGTAACGTCAGCAGCAGCAAGCTAAAAGGAGAAAACCGGGGCCCCAAAGGAGACAAACCAGCTCCTGATTCAGCGATGGTTTCCCCTGATGAACCTAAGAAAGGGAGCCTGTGCCCCCCGCCCAGCGGGCTTTATAAGGAAAAAGGGGGATGTGAGAGGGTTTTCAAAAAGATGACCCCAAATGACGATGGGGAAGCCTTTCGTCCGGTTTGAGAGAGTGGCGGTGGGAGAAAATGTCCAGAACAATGGCAGGGTCCTTGCCCCCAAACTGACCGGCGAGCCCCGAAAGCCCACTATGATTTGACTCTACCCAAAATGCTAAGGAAAATAGCAAGTTAAAGGCAGAGTACTGGCCCCCTCTGGGGGTCCGCTGGCGGTCGAGCCAAAGGGTGCCCGTGGGGGGATACGGGACAAGCCTCCCAGGTCCCCCAAAGTTCGACCACTCCACCCGGTCCCCGAAATGGTGCGCCTGAACCGTACTCCCGGCCAGATGGGGGAAGGGGTTTTTAAGGACCGATTTGTTCACTCGTTCCCGGTCTGTCCAATGTTGGGTTTCCAAGGAGATCCCCAGAATGTGACGACCCGGTGGGGCTGGTTGGCGATAGTGGCTGTCGAGAACCCTGGGGAGTGAAGGGAGCTGAGGTCAGCTACTGGAATTCCTGGAGGAGTAGGCTCCAAAGGAGGTGGGCCCAAAATTTTCCCGTGAGGGGCTCCGAAGACCCCAAAAGGGACTGTGCCGGTGCAAAGGTCGGCCCCGGACCCCCCGTTGCTGGGGTTTCCAGGGTCCGGATATAGCAGTCCGTGCCCTACCAAAAACTGAGTATGGAACCCCCGCAGGGCGGCGCTGTTTATTTTGTTACCCCGCCTGTGTGCTGTTCCTCAAACGGGGGGACGCGGCCTGCCGTGTGGGGGAAAAGGAGTCAAAGTAAATGGATCTTTGGATCAGGAGCCTCGTCACCCTGGTGGGGTGCTTCACTGCCACATGGCTGGTCCCCGGGAAAAAGGGGGGGGGGGTCTATGTATTTATGGGGAAAATAAGCGTACCCTGGCCGGTTTCCGCACACTGACTTTTGGA
>JAODAL010052240.1:0-26121 GCA_025379985.1 Phyllomedusa bahiana
AGGGGGGGTTTGTTGGCCCAGGACAGGATAGCCCATGTCCAGTGAAAAAAAAAATGGGGGTTGAAAGACTCCCTTTTTTCCGGCACTTTTTAAATGTGGGGGTCATGCAGGTTTGGGGCTCATGCTGTGGCCCAGGAACAGGTATAGTCAATGTCAGTGAAACTAAAATGGTGGTTCAAAGACTCCTTTTTCGGCACTTTTTAATGTGGGGTCATGCAGATTTGGGGCTCATGCTGCGGCCCAGGACAGGATAGTCTATGTCCAGTGAAACTAAAATGGTGGTTGAAAGACTCCTTTTTCCGGCACTTTTTAATCTGGGGTCATGCAGGTTTGGGGCTCATGCTGCGTTCCAGGACAGGGATATTCAATGTCCCAGTTCAAGTAATGATGGTTCAAACCCATACTGCCTTCTGGCACTTTTTAATTTGTGGGTCATGCAGGTTTAAGGGTCAGGCTGTGGTACAAGACAGGGATAGTAAATGGTGTGTGGTTTTTTTTCTGTGGCTTTTATAACCTAAGTGTGTTGCCTAAGATGTAGCACATATCCATTTGACTGTTGTGGATGTTAATTCCAGCTTCTCCACCCTGTTTTGGTGTAAGAATGAGGTGTTGTTGCCTCCCATAGACTTAATGGTCATCGCTCATAATCGATGCTCACTATCGAAAAACCTTATCGATGGTGGCCGACTATCGACTATCGCCCGATGTCGATAGCCAACGTAATCGCTCAACACTAGTGAAGATGATTCTTGGGGACCACTAGTGAAGTTTTTTCTTAGGGCCTACCAATAGAGATGATTCTTGGGTCCCACCAGTGGAGTTGGTTTTGGGGCCAACCAAAGGAGTACATTCTTGGAACTCACCAGTGGAGATGGTTTTTGTGGTCCAACAGTGGAGATGATTCTTGGGGCCCACCAGTAGAGTTGATTCTTGGGGTCCACCAGTAGAGTTGATTCTTGGGGCCCACCAGTGGAGATGATTCTTGGGGCCCACCAGTGGAACTGATTCTTGAGGCTCACCATTGGCATTGATTCTAGGGGCCCACCAGTAGAGTTAATTCTTGGGGCCCACCAGTAGAGTTGATTCTAGGCTTCCACCAGTAGAGTTGATTCCTGATGCCCACCAGTGGAGTTAATTCTTGGGGCCCATTATACAGCTACTGTAAAAGAATGCCTATACTGTTCAGGACTCCTACACTCTTCTTTTTGCTTCCTGACACTTTCTCTCTGCCTTTCTCTCTTAAAGGGGCCCACCATGTCCAGGGGCCCAGTGTGGGTTAACCCAACTTCCCCATGGGCCAGTCTGAGCATGCATGCCAGTAACTTTTCTTACCTGCAGCTGAATACATTTATTATGGGCTTAAGACATTTTTTTGCACACTGTCTGGCTTTGGGACATGGGTTAGTGAAAAGTGGGTGTGACTTCATAGGAAAGTGGGCGAGGCCATGGTGCAACACACTATGCTCCTGAGTTAGGAGGAAGATGAGCGAGGATTTATGTTCTTATGTTTGAAACATTATAAGCTCAACTGTTGAATAAAGCGGGTTGAATTGAGCTTTAAAGGGATGTTACCATAAAGTAAAATTGACATGGGAAGCTTGCAAATTAAATAGTAAACATTTCTCCCACTCATCATTATTATAAATTCTGCACCATTTCAGTTTTTGCTGCTCCCTTAGTGACCCATGGTGTACAGCTCATCTCTAGTGGATATGACCAGTGACGAGAGCTCCTCAGTCCTGGCCGCACATGCTCAGACATCACTTCTCCTCTCAGGCAGCTACTGTCAGTCTATTCCCTGCTTAGTAATCACACACACTCACTGCTGAGCGAGTGTTCACCCTCAGGTGCTGTCATTCTACTCCTGTTCTCTGCACTCCTTAGTAATATTACACACTCACTGCTGAGCATGTGTTCAACCTCAGATGCTGTCATTCTACTCCTGTCCTCTGCACTCCTTAGTAATAAGTCAAACAACGCAAATAAGTAAAAAGAAAAAAAGGAACCTCAATCAGGTAAGGGCATTGAGAAAAATAATCCACATGTTTGGTTCCTGCAATGATTTAAACCTAGGACTCTTATACTTGAAAGGCAGAAGTGCTAACCCTTCAGCTACATTGTAGCTATGTCAAGCTCTTTACATAAAAAAAGACCCTTGTTTGACTAGAGTGAGCACACTGTGGGGAAAGGCATGGTGATGTCAGCTTGCTGGGTCATATGATATGCAGCTCAAACAAATCATCCACGCCCCCTTTTGTACGCACTCAAAGCTGAAGCAGGACAAACCATGGATGAAATGCCTTCGTAGTAAAACCCATTTAACCCCTTAAGCCCCAGGCCTGAAAAGTATTAATGACCAGAACATTTTTTAGTTTTTGCCTCCTTGCGTTTCAACAGTTGTAACTTTTTTATTTTTTCAATGATGCAGTTGTATGAGGCCTCGTTTTATTCGAGACGAGTTTTACTTTATGGTGGAATAGTTTAAGTTCACTTAGAAATTATTACAGAATTTTTTAAATTTTTTTTTACTTTTTTTTGTTTTTTTACATTTTTTTTACACCATTCACATTCTACACTTAATAACTTGTTAGATTAATTCTACAGGTTATTACGGTCGTGTGGATACCTAATATGTGTAGGGTTTTTTTGTGTCTAATGTATGCACAATTATTTTTTATTAAATATTTATTTTTATTTTATTATTTATTTTGTGCTGCGGTGACGATCCGCTGCAATCAAAGGGTTGAAGCACCGGGGGAGCGGAGGTTTCGCAGGAGATGCTCGCAGGAGATGCTCTGGGATCAGGGCTGTGTAGTACAGCCCCGATCCCAGCGCAGCTGCAGCGCCGGGCTCTGCAAACCCCGAAGTCTGCAGCGATGCCAAAAGATATTGCTGCAAACGAACGACCCGCACCAGCCAAAGTCAAGAGACGGTGCGCGGTCTTTAAGGGGTTAAGCCTAACCTATTTTGAAGTGATGTGATTGGATGTCTGACTTTACTCATGGTTACCCTGAGAGCTAACGGACACCCTGAGACGTCACACCACTGTTTTCTTCTGGGCCATGCAGTCGTAGTCAGGTTTTCCCTCAGCCAAAGCAACGATTCTGTTCGCTGGCACCCAGAGAACATGCCCTGCCAGTCCTCATACTCCTGCATTAATCTGTCAGAGCCTGGGCTCACATGCAGTCGTAGTCAGGTTTTCCCTCAGTCCTCAGCTGTCCTCATCTTTTCAGCCATTGAAAGGAATTAAGGGCCACATGTATGAAACGGTTTTGGTCTAAAACTCCCTTTTTTCCCCCATAGAAACCTATTGGGAAAAAAGTGAGTTTTAGACCAAAACCGTTTCATACATGTGGCCCTAAGTATTTTAGCTCTCAATTTTTTTCTGTCACTAAATTTCCAGGTATCCAGTTTACTGTTATGGATGGTAATTCCAGCTTCTCCTCACCTGTATAGGTATAAAAATTAACCCGAACATCTTCTCCCATTGACTTTAATGGGGTTGAGAGAAATTGAGAGAAATAATCCACGTTTGGTTCGTGCTGTGATTTGAGCCTAGGACGCTTAAACTGAAAGGCAGAAGTGCTAACCCCTCAGCTACTTTGTAGCTATGTCAAGCTCTTTACTTAACCTGACTTTTGTTTGACTCAATCTCTTTCTCGAGGGCCAGTTGTATGCTTTTACGGGACTGGAAATTGTTTGAAGCCCATGAAAAATCTTTCCTATTTCTGGTACATGGTGTCTCGGAATCACGGTACAGCCAGGATAATGGCGCTTTATAAATCTCTGCGGTGGATATGGCACTTTAGTAATCAATCCACAGCCTATAAGAAGTTACGGCATCATATAATAGAGAGCAGGGCCGGCTATCCACATCCTGTTCATGGTATTTCTAATGAAGGAACGTAAAGTTTAATTACATTTAAATATGCAGTACAGCATCATAGCCAATTCTATGTATTAATGACGGTTCCCCTTTAATTACGGCCCCGTTAATGTGCCCGTTATTTCTGCGCTCGCCTCGATTTGCATACAAATATTTAGCTCATTAGCCTTTCCATCGCAAATGGAATCTCCGAAGCTTTCAGAAGACTTGTTTAACCCGCTGAAAACCTGCAGCAAATTGTTCTAACCTTTCCCATCCTACACAACAACAACGAAAAAGAGGTAAGCGCGCTCCTTACCGTTCGGTGGCGAAGCTTCTCTTTTCTTTGGAGAAATCTTGATGTAATCTCCTTCCATAAGAACATGCGGGTGAATGTGTTTCATGTGGCTCGAGTCAAAGGTAAACAGTTTGAGAGCTGCAAAAGACAATGGAGGAATTATACGTTACCGCGCCGTGCGGCTTTTGACGGGAATAATTATGATAAATGTATACGGCTCTCGAAAATAGGTGCAAGAGGGAACAAAGCTGTAAGTGCTCAGAAGCGTTGCAAGACAAAAAACGTTCTGTATGGGCAGCATATACTGTATTAAATGAGAGCTCATTGGATTATTGTGTGGATAAAACAAACATCAGATTAGTCAATGGAAGCGAGTTTGCCAAGTTTTCATGACACATATTGTCAAAGGGATGCTCCGACTGGCATTGGTATTATGCCACCTTTAGACCTTATGCATGAAGACTATGTTGGAGGCCATGGCTGCCATCAGTTCCTTTAAGGCCCCATAAAGCTGAAGCATCTGGGCCCTCACTCATTACCAGTTCTTTTCTAGCAAACCCTTTTTTTTCACAATTTGATCAGGGCTCCTGTCAGGAGTACTACCAATACTGTCCTGATGGCTCCTCTAGAAGAGGCACGTGAACTACCTACAGTTCCTCACTCAAGAACCATAGACAATTCCTCACTAAGGAACCATAGATAATTCATGTGCTGCCATATTATGCTCTATGTGGCATGATTCTGTGATATTATAGCAGTGTATTATCACCCGAGATATCATATAGTATAATCAGGGCCATATTATCAACTGGGCACACTAAGCAGTTGCCCCGGGCCACCAGGTGGTGAATGTATGACCCTGGAATCCAGGACATGTGGTTTGGATTCCTTGGTTTTGCTTATTTAACTGTTTGTGTGTTCTTAGGACATGCAAACAGTTAAAAAAAATTGGAGTAGGGAACCATTGGCTCCCTGCTCCGCCAATTAGTCTTCTAGCCTGCAAGCTGCCTACAAGAAGTCAGAATGGTGTCCCAATCTGGGTGGCATAATGATGCTGGTGGGCTTGGTGGTAGTCAGAGGCATGGCCTCATGTGGAGTCACGTTTGGGCATAGCTAGAGGCATGGTCTGGGGGGAAGGCAGGGCTCAATGTACTGCTATGTCCTGGGGCCCATAATGCTGCTAAGACATCCCTGAGTATAATCGTACGATTTCGATGTATTTCAAGTGTATATTTATTGTGCAAAGTCCATAGATAGCGGCTTCGTACCAGAATTTATTCACAATGTGACATATCCATGATATTTCAGTCTGGTCTTCATCATACATAGTGAGTATCTGAATGCAGCAATAGCCGTATAGCAATAGGTGCCTAGAGAACGAAGTTGGCCAAGTCAAAGCCAGCCACGTGTAGGGGTGAGCCACTGATCTCAAGTGAAAAATGATGGGGCTGTGGTGCTGTGGGCCTTTCATGCTGTGCACCAATCAAACACTCATGACTAGTGTTGAACTTCAGATTCGGGTCAAAGTCAAATTTGACCTCACTGTTTCAGTTTGCTTCAGCCAATGTCCCATCTGATGTCACTTCCTGTTACTCCACATAGGTCCAATGTTATGGTGACTGGAAAAGTTGTCAGACACGTACTATAACATTGTGCCTATGATGAAGTAACAGAAAATGATGTCAGACACAACATGTAACATCACTTGTGGTCACCATAACATTGGGCTTATGTTGAGGCAACAGGAAGTGATGTCAGACATAATATGTGACATAATTTCTAGTTACTATAACATTATGTTTATGTCGAGGTAACAGGAAGTGACATCGGACACAAGATGTGACATCACTTCTGGTCACCATAACATTGAGCTTATATTGAAGTAACAGGAAGGGACATCGGACACAAGATGTGACATCACTGCTGGTCACCTTAACATTGGACTTATGTTGAATTAACAAAACATTGGGCTTATGTTGAGGTCACAGGAAATGACATTGGCCACAATATGTGACATCACTTCTGGTTTCCATAACATTGGGCTTATGTTGAGGTAGCAGGAAGTAACGTCAGACACAACATGTGACATCAATTCTGGTTACCATAACATTGGGTTTATGTTGAAGCAACAGCAAGTGACATCGGACACAAGATGCGACATCAATTCTGGTCACTATAATATTGGGCTTATGTTGAAGTAACAGAAAGTGATGTCAGACACAAGATGTGACATCACTTCTGGTCACCATAACATTGGTCTTATGTTGAAGTAACAGGAAGTGACATCGGCCACAACATGTGACATCCCTTCTGATCACTGTAACATTGGGTTTATGTTTAAGTAATATCGGACATAACATGTGGCATCACTTCTGATCACCATAAAATTGGACTTATGTTGAAGTAACAGAAAGTGATATCAGACACACCAGGTGACATTACTTCTGCTTACCATAACATTGGGCTTATGTTGAGGTAGTAGGAAGTGACATCGGACACAAGATGTGACATCACTTCTGGTCACCATAACATTGGACTTATGTTGAAGTAACAAAACATTGGGCTTATGTTGAGGTCACAAGAAGTGACATTGCTACAAAATGTGACATCACTTCTGGTTTCCATAACATTGGGCTTATGTTTAAGTAACAGGAGGTGATGTCAGACACAACATGTGACATCACTTCTGGTCACCATAACAATGGGCTTATGTTGAAGCAACAGGAAGTGACATCAGACACAAGATGTGACATCAATTCTGGTCACTATAATATTGGGCTTATGTTGAAGTAACAGGAAGTGATGTCAGACACAACATGTGACATCACTTCTGGTCACCATAACATTGGACTTATGTTGAAGCAACAGGAAGTGATATCGGACACAAGATGTGACATCAATTCTGGTCACTATAATATTGGGCTTATGTTGAAGTAACAGGAAGTGATGTCAGACACAACATGTGACATCACTTCTGGTCACCGTAACATTGGACTTATGTTGAGTAACATCGGCCACAACATGTGACATCACTTCTGGTCACCGTAACATTGGGCTTATGTTGAAGTAACAGGAAGTGAAATCATCCCCAACATGTGGCATCACTTCTGATCACCATAACATTGGACTTATGTTGAGGTAACAGGAAGTGATGTCAGACATAATATGTGACATCACTTCTGGTCACCACAACATTGGGCTCATGTTGAAGTAACAGGAAGTGACATCGTCCACAACATGTGACATCTTTTCTGGTCACCGTTACATTGGACTTATGATGAGGTAACAGGAAGTGATGTCAGATACAATATGTGACATCACTTCTGGTCACTATAACATTGGGCTTATGTTGAGGTAACAGTAAGTGATGTCAGGCACAACATGTGACATCACTTTTGGCCACCATAACATTTCTTGTTGAAGTAACAAGAAATGATGCTGGACTGACAGTTAGGCCCCAGCAGGAGTGTTGTCTCACCAAACTGGTAACTTAATCCTTTACACACAACAACCCTCTCCCCAATTTAGAGAATAAAATGCATGCTCAGTATGTCCATAATCCTAATTTTTTTTTTTTTTTTAAAGCTTGGTCGAGCCTGTGTTGAATCGAACAGGGTCCCATTCGAGCAACACTTTAAATGACCAAGCCTAGAAGAGGCCATAGATATATGAGACGAAGCATTCATTGCTTTGGTGACAGAAACCTCCTTTATTGAGTTCTTATTAAGGTTTTTTTTTTCCTTGTTTTTGTATTTTAGGGTCCACTCCAGTTTTCTGTTTTTTTGCATCTAACTTTATGCAGCCAATTTCTTTCATAGTACTCAGGATCTCTCCTCCAGTCCAGGGACTGATTTAAAGTAAGAGGAACATTGATTGCAGTAAATTGCCGAGACTTACGGCTTTGAGTGCAGTTAAAGCGCTAGCGGAGTCCTCCTTGTTTTAGTACGTTACCATGGTAACCCTGCACAGTAACATTTGGCTCTGCACCTATGGGTAACCCTTTGCTAACCTCTAGTCTCCCATAACCAGAGCTTATGGCCAAATCTGTTGTTTTGGTGATAGCTCGAAGGAAAACAAAGACATAAACTTGGCCTATGTTGGACACATTTTGGATAACACCTGATGAGCCGCCATATGTAGCCGCATTACCAGGCAATATAAACTCCCTACATGATCTGGAGTCTGCCTATGATCAGGACTCGGCGAAGCAAATTACTTCTATGTAGCTTTCTATTTTCTGTAAATGACCCTGAGGCCCGATAAGGATCCTATCGAAAGTGATGGTGGGAAGTGAAGGAGGCCACAAGCACTGAGGATAGTGAGCCTGGGGTCACATCACATGGTTGCCTGGTTGATCTCTTCTCTACCCCATCAGGGATCATTGGAGGTCTTCTATTCAGATCCTTTCTTATTAGCTGGAGATGAAGCCACCGGCCTCCATAGCGGTGGTGGTGCGGGCTAACCAGTGCTAACCAGGGGGCACCTACAGTAATCCTGAACCATCCATCTGTATATGGGGCACCAGTGACCATGGCTCACTAGTTACTCAGGTATTTATTATTATTGACAGAGCCCTATAGGTGTTCATGGGAGATACCCCCCACCCCCGCTGGGGACGGCACATAAACGGACCGGTATGTGGTGGGTTATATAGAGAGTATATAAAAATCGAACAGTAGTAGGGATCATGGCTGGGGAGTGAGGACTTATACAACACATATATGATTATTGTGATGAAGGATAATGTAAGGAGATAGAAAGATAGATAGATATGAGATAGATAGATAGATAGATAGATAGATAGATATGAGATGTATAGATAGATAGATAGATAGATAGATATAGATGTATGTATTGATAGATAGATAGATAGATAGATATGAGATAGAAAATTTTAAAGATAGATAGATAGAAAAGATAGATAGATAGATGAGATGTTTTAGATAGTTAGATATAAATTTAGATAGATAGATATGAGATAGATAGTTAGATAGTTTGATAGATAGATATGAGTTAGAAAAGATATAAAGATAGATAAATAGATAGATAGATATGAGATAGATAGATTGGGTTTAATAGATAGATAGATAGAAAAGATAGAAAATTAATAGATAATAGATAGTAGTTTATGGGTTAATAATATGAGATAGATATGAGAGAGATAGATATTAGGGGGATCGATGGATAGATAGGGGTTCGATAGAAAATTTGAAAAGATAGTAAAAATTTGATAGATATGGGAAAAATAGATAATATGGGATAGATAGTTTGTTAGATAGATAGTTTGGGGATAAAATAGTAAAAGATATGGGATAGATAGATAGATGATAGGGGGTTTAGAAGATAGGGGAAGATAGTTTATGGGATGATAGATAATAATAGATAGAAAAAATGTTTAATGGGATATGGGATAGATAAAATAGATAGTTTAATAGATAATAATAGATATGGGATCGATAGATAGTTTTAAATAAGATAGTTTATAGAGAGATAATGGAAAATTTGGGATCGATGGTTTAGATAGGGGAATCGATAGAAGATAGATAGATAGATAGATAGTTTGATAGATAGATAGATAAAATAGAAAGGGGATAAAAAAAGATAGGGATAGGATAATAATAGGGGGAATATTTTTTTTTTTTTTTTTTTTTTTTTTTTTTTTTTTTTTTTTGATAGAAAAAATAAAAAATATGGATAGATAATAGATAGATAGATAGATAGATAGATAGATAGATAGATAGATAGATAGATATCGGATCGACAGATAAAATAGATAGATAATAGATAGATAGATAGAAATTTGATAGATATGGGTTCGATAGATGATAGTGGGATAGATAGGGGATCGTTTATAGATAGATAGATAAAGATAGAAAATTTTTGGGATCGATAGATAGAAATAGTAAAAAAAAAGATAATAGATAGATAGATAGATTAGAAAGATAGAAAAGGGAAACGATGATAGTGATTTTGGGGATCGAAAATTTTTAGATAGGGGATTGATAGAAAAAGTTTAGGGGATAGATAAAATAATAAATAGATAGATAGATAGATAATGGGATATGGATAATAGAAAAATTGGGATAGAAAAGTTTATGGGAAAAGATAGAGTGAAAGGAAAAACTAAAGGCATTTGCCTTCCCCCCAAATATGGCATCAACTCCATTTGGGTGTTTTCGGGAATTCTGGCAATACCCTGGGGCCAGCTGCTCGGTTGTGTGTAAAATTTGGGGTTAAAACTATTTTCGGTTCTCTTCTGGTAACTTTTTCCAAACTCCCTTTTTAAACCCTTTTTTAAAAACAAAGTTTTCCCCGGTTTGTTGACAAAATTCTGTGGGAAAAAAGGGGAAAGATTTTTTTTGGAGCGGCTGCGGGCCTTTTTCTGCCCGCCCCTGTGCCCCCCGGAGGGTTTGGGGGCCCCAGCCCCCCCTTACTTTTAATGGTTGGGGTTAGTGAGAGTCTCTTTGTTTGGTGCCGTCTTATTTAAAGTGCTGAGTAGTGGAGACGAAGCGGCGAGCACTTCAATGTAGGAAATCACGTCCACGGGCTGGAGCTCTCCGCTCGTGCTTTTCTGAATTTCCTTTAGAATAGCTATTGGCTCTTTGATCGTGTTGACCTAAAATTTGGGGGAAAGGGGAGTTAAGAGCGGGCAGGTCTGCTGCCATTCCCAAATGTTTTTGGGATTTTTAGCCTCCAATATGAAGAAAACCAGACCCCGCAAATTTTTTGGTCATTTAACCCCGGGAAAACCACCCGGGTTATGTTTAAAAACATATTCATTAAATTTTTGTGGGAAAAAACAATTCCGGGAACAACAAGAAATTTGTCATTGGACAGGTTTTGTGATGGACAACCCCCCCCCCCCCCCCCCCACCACCATCCAAACCCCCAAACCAAACCCTTCCCCAAAAGCAATGGCCAAGTCAGAAAAAAAATTCCCCAAAACCCCCAAATATCTATCCCATTTTTTTTTTGTAAATTTAAATTTTTTTCCACCAAAAAAATAAAACCCATGACCCTTTCTTAAATTTTATTTTTTTTTGTGATGTTTTTTGTGAATATTTCTGCTTTTCCTGTATGTTGCCTCCCTTCTCTGCAGCCGAGCAGCTGTGCTCCAGATTTGAAAGTTGTTTCCCTTTTCTCTGTAAAACTACAAGTCCCAGGATCCTCGGCTGTACTTTGTCTTTTTTCCCCCCCTCCCCAAACCCCAAACTCAGTTTTGGCCCCCCTGTTTTCCAAACCCCCATGGGAAAGGGGCTAAGTCATATTGGGCTTAGGAGTCCAGTGGGCGGTCCTACTCAGTGATTGACAGCTATCCCTTTATTTTTATATACATGCTCGAGACTGCCAACCGACCACTGAACTCCTAAATCCAAAACTGCAGAGGCTTAGTCCCTCCCTGACAGTCGGTCACACTACTATGTCCCTCTCCCCACTTTACAAAAGCCATAACTTTATTATTTATCCACCTACATAGAAATATGAGGGCTTTTTTTTTGCGGGACAAGATGTACCTTTTAATGGTGTCAGTCACCGTACCATAAAATGTATTGGGAAACCGGAAAAAAATTCTAAGCGGGGTGAAATATGAAAAAATAAATGTACTTGAGCCATATTTGCAGGGTTTTGTTTTTATGATGTTCCCTCTTCAGTATAAAAGATATGTTATCTATAATTTTGCGATTGGTTCAAATTTTGGCGGGTACCAAAAAGGTAGGGGTTTTTTGTAATGTTTTAGTACTTAAAAAAAAAAAAATACAAACATTCTCTTTCTTAAATGTTCTGATTACAACATCCAATAGATGGCGCTGGTGAGTACAGCTCTTTCGCATAAACCTTTATTATATGCAAATACCTAGTGAGGTGCAAAAAGGCGATTCAATCCTCACACACCGACATAGTACCTCTCCCCAAAGAGATACCTCTTTTAAATTTTCTGCTGCCGATAACTTTTTTGCTCACCCACCCTGTGAGGGTGCATTTTTTTCTGGGCTCACGTGTAGTTTTTACTGGAATCATTTTGGGAAGCAAGCAATTTTTTTAATCATTGTATTTCCAATTTTTAGGGGACATAAAGTGCAACATGCATGAAATTTGGCATGTGCATGTCAAATTTCATGCACCTAATAACGGCATAGAATGCGCCTGATTTTTTAACCTGCTCTACAGCGGGTCATAAATCAAGTGCATTCTAGCTCTAGGGCGACATTTCTGGCTCAGGTAAACCACTTTGAAAGTGCTCTACCTGTTCCAGCTGTAATGTGCCCAGAAATGCCGTAGCAAAGCTATGGTTCTAGTGCGCCCCGCCTTCCGCACGCCCTCCGAGATCGGGTGCATTAAAAAGCACCGCAGACCCTATGTAATGCGCCCAAGAATGGCGTGAGGGAGATTTAAACATGTATGAACGGGGCTGCGCCTGATATCGGGTTGTAAAGATGCTACATATCTGGTGCAGCCCCGTTCATACATTTTCCCCAAAATGACTAAAAAAAGCACAATCTGGGCATTTGGAAGTTTCTTTCTTCTACGCTGTTCAGCGTATGGAATAAATTATGTTAGATTTTGATAGATCTGACTTTCTCAGACGCGGCGATACTAAATATGTGTAACTTTTTGCATTTAAAAAAAAAAATATTTGTATAATGACAAAAGAGGGGTGATTTAAACTTTTCCTGGTCAGGAGCTGGTTAAGCATAGTCCTATACATAGCGATGCAGGCCTTGTATGAAAACATGTGGTTGGTAGGCAACGCAAGGTATCATATCCTATTGCATACATCAACAGGAAACTCTGAGAAGAGACATCAGGTTATTTGCCAGCAGTCACGTTGTTGGTGTGACAATCGCACAAGCCGGAAAAGTGCAAACCCCACCCATAAGGGGCTGTTTTCGGTCTGTTCCTAAGAAATCATGGAAAGTGAAAAATGTTTCAAATTGGCAATTTAAAATTTTGCCAAATATAATACATTCTGTTGAGGTGTGAGATACTAATTGAACAGTATGTATGCATTTACTATACCGGAGTTATTGTTATGCTTGGTTCACATCTGTTCGGAACTCGTGTTGCTTAGGAGAAAACAGAACCCTATGTATCTGTACCAAGCTATGCAGGGCAGTGCAATCAATGGAAGATGCTCATAAACTGCAAGCAGACCTGGACACACTGAGTGCTTGGGCATCCACTTGGCAGATGGGGTTCAATGTGGATAAATGTAAGGTTCTGCATCTGGGGAGAAATAATCTGCAGCATCATATGTCCTAGGGGGAGAAAAACTGGGAGAATCGCTTGTTGAGAAAGAGCTGGGCGTTCTTGTAGATCGTAGACTACAGAACAGCACAATGTCAATCAGCTGCCTCTAGGGCAAGTAAGATATTGGCATGTATTAAAAGAGGCCTGGACTCGCGGGACAAGGATGTAATTCTACCGCTGTACAAAGCATTGGTGCGACCTCACTTATATGTTCAGTTCATTTCTGGGCTCCAGTACATAGAAAAGATGTAATGGAGCTAGAGAGAGTGCAAAGACGAGCAACTAAATTTATAAGGGGAATGAAGCATCTTAGTTATGAGGAGAGGTTAGTAGAATTGAACTTATTTAGTCATGTCGTGGGGACATGATTAATTTATATAAATGGTCCCTACAAAAAGTATGGGGAAAAATTATTTCATGTAAAGTGCCCTCCAAAGACAAAGGGGACATTCCCTTCGTCTGGAGAAAAAAGGATTCAGTCTCCAGAGGAGAAGGACGTTCTTCACTGTGAGAACTGTGAATCTGTGGAATAGCCGCCTGAGGAGCTGGTCACAGCAGGAACTGTAGAGAATTTCAAGAAAGGCTTAGATAACTACCTGGAACTAAAGAATATTAATACGTATGTAGCCATTTAAAATTCTGGATCCTGGCTGGCGGTGGCTCTGGGGTCAGAGATGGGGTCTCCACTGGAGCAGATTGGTTCTTGCCTTGTGGGTGTCAGGGCATTCACCAGTGGGGGGGCTGGGCTTGAAATTCTTGTCTCCCTCCCGTCACCCACATTTTCCCCACCCTTGGTTGAACTTGATGGACACGTGTCTTTTTTCAATTGTACTAACTATGTAACTATGTATCACAATGGACACCAACGGCACCTAACGAGCCCTATTAATTGCAATGGGTCTGTCAGGTTTCCGCCGTAGTGTCCCTCGTTTTGGCATGCTGAACTATTTTTTTCATAATTCCAGACTAAACATGCGACGGAGGTTCCTAACTGCACCTCTGAACCATATGTGAACCCGGCCTAAGCTGAAAAGGGATTTTCCCACTTTTGAGATCCCAATGATCAACAAGACGTCAATGTAATTCATAGATGAGCTGGGTTCTCCACAGCAGGAGGTGCTTTTTGCAAATGTTCATTCCAGCTGATAGAGGGGTTTAGAGGTAAAGAGGTGATGTAACCAGCTATGCACTATCTGAAAATATAGGACGACATCAGAGGTGTAACTTGAAGCTCCTAGGCCCCAATGCAGAAAGTGAAATTGGGCCCCCCAGCTCCCATGTGTTATTTATAATACTTATGTCTTCTTATGTGGCAGGAGAGCTTTTGGGCCCCCTCAGGCTGCAGGGCCCAGTAGCGACTGCTAACTCTGCACCCCCTATAACTATGCTCCTGGGCAACATGCATGAAACTTGGTGCCAAGACGTCAGTTCTAAATTGATATACAGGGGTTAGGAATGCGATAGTATGTATGAACCTGTCATATGTGTTCAGAAATCTGGCGTGTGGTAAGCCTTGCATAGCATCTGTGGGGCATTCTAAAGTGCCGTGTTTGGCACATAATGCGCCAAATCTTGGCATATGACCGTCAGGTTTGTGTCAAAAACGTACTTTATTCTGGACAAAACTTAAAGGGGTTGCCTCACTACATTGATTCAACTTACCTCAGTCCTGTTTTCTTGGCTTCAGTTTGAATTCAGGGACGTGTTTACTAGGCTGCAGTAGAAGCCAGGTCTGTAGCTATAGCAACCAGTGCTGGCAGCCTATCAGTTTAGATCAAACAGGTCTGTAGCTATAGTGACCTGAGGAGCTGATGCACCCCATACAAGAGGGGATATCTAGGAATAGGTAGGACACTGTTAATGGACATATATTGCAAAGTGACTTGTTTTTGCAAGATCTTTAACATAAAAAGCAGCAATCCTTGTAGTGAGACAACCCCTTTAAATGTACAAAAACACAAAGCATCCAAGACAGAAACACGTAATTAATGAGGGGTGGCTCCTTGGAGATGTGAGGAGCAAAACCAACAGTCCAGGAAGTTCAGGTGACCAGAGAATAAGCAGGAATCCATAAGCAGAACAAGGCAGGAACCAGTATGTCCAAATTTTTTTTTTAAGTATAAAAAATAATAATAAAAAAAAAAATAATACCGTATATACTCGGGTATAAGCCGAGTTTTTCAGCACAAAAAATGTGCTGAAAAATCCCTCCTGGACTTATACTCGAGTCACTGCCGGCACTCGGGCGCTGCGATGGCCCGGGCGCTGGCTGGGACACTTCTGCAACATGCATCTCCTCAGCGAGCGCTCCCTGCCCCATAGTGGACTCCGGATAGCTGCAGACTTGCAGCTGTCCGGAGTTTCCGTGATGACATCACGTCGCCTGTGCCAGAAGACGGAGCGCCCGGGAGTCGGAGCAGCGAGGGAGTGAGGTGGATGCGTGTGCTTTTTTTTTTTTTTTTTAAACCCTGCCTATAAGGAATATTTACCTGCTTATTACCTGCCTATGGGGACTTATACCTGCCTATAACCTGCCTATAGGGACATATACCTGCCTGTAAATGCCCTATAGGGACATATACTTTCCTCTAACCTGCCTATGAGGGACATATACCTGCCTATAGGGACATATACCTGCCTCTTGGGGCACATATACTGCCTATAACCTGCCTATAGGGACATATACCTGCCTATAACTGCCTTTGAGGGACTATACCTGCCTATAGGGAAATATACCTGCCTATGGGGAACAATATACCTGCCTATAACCTGCCTATAGGGACATCTACCGGCCTGTAAAATGCCTATAGGGACATATCCTTGCCTATAACCTGCCTATGAGGGACATATACCTGCCTATAGGGACATATACCTGCCTATTGGGGCACATATACCTGCCTATAACCTGCCTATAGGGACATATACCTGCCTATAACCTGTCTATGGGAACATATACCTGCCTATAGGGACATATACCTGCCTATGGGGGAACATATACCTGCCTATAACCTGCCTATCGGGACATATACCTGCCTATAGGGACATATACCTGCCTATAACCTGCCTATGGGGGACATTTACCTTCCTATAGGGACATATACCAGCCTATGGGGGCACAAATACCTGCCTATAACCTGCCTATAGGGACATATACCTGCCTATAACCTCCCTATAGGGACATATACCTGCCTATAACCTGCCTATGAGGGACATATACCTACCTATAACCTGCCTATGGGGGATATATACCTGCCTCCAACCTGACAACGGGAGCCATATACCTGCCTACAACCGGCCTACGGGGGACATATATCTGCCTATAACCTGACTATCGGGGACATATACCTGCCTATAACCTGACTATGGGGGACATATACCTGCCTATAACCTGACTATGGGGGACATATACCTGCCTATAACCTGCCTATGGGGACATATACCTGCCTATAACCTGCCTATGGGGGACATATACCTGCCTGTAACCTGACTATGGGGGACATAGACCTGCCTATAACCTGCCTATGGGGGACATATACCTGCCTATAACCTGCCTATGGGGGACATATACCTGCCTATAACCTGCCTATGGGGGACATATACCTGCCTATAATCTGCCTATGGGGGACATATACCTGCCTATAACCTGCCTATGGGGGATATATACCTGCCTATAATCTGCATATGGGGACATATTCCTGCCTATAACCTGACTATGGGACATTAAACTGCCTATACCTGCCTATGTCATTTTATTGGTATCCATTTTTATTTTTTAAATTCACCAGTCGCCGCTGCATTTTCCACTCTCGGCTTATACTCAAGTCAATACGTTTTCCTAGTTTTTTGTGGCAAAAGTAGGTGCGGGTCGGCTGATACTCGAGTATGTACGATAATTTAAATAACCCACATTCTGCCATTTTTGAAAAAAATTTTTTTTAAAAGTCCAATCTATTAAAACATGACATCATTGCTTCTAGGCAGAACCCTGTAGAAGACAAAAAAAATCCAAACGCCAAAATTGTGGGAGGTTTTTTTGGGTGATTTCACATCCCCAAAAATTTGGAATAAAAAGTGATACAAAACTCACATCTATTCCAAAATGTTACCAATAAAATCTGTTCAGTAAATGATGCTGCGGCACAAATTTAAGAACTAGAGAAGGTTTTTATATTTTTTTTACAGTCCTAAAACAAAGAAAACCCTACATGTTGGGTATGTCCAGAACAGGACCGACCTGCAGTAAATACGTATGTTTTTATCACATTTCACCCCACTTAAAAGTACTTCTTGTCCCTAAAAAAAAACAAAAGTTATGGCTCTTGGAAGGCAGAAGGGAAAAGAATTATGACCAAGGGGTTGAAGTTAGTCTGTACATTGAATATGCTATCAGATCCACCAGGCAGGCGTGTTACAGAGCTGGAGGAGCTGAGCAGATTGATACATAATATTGTAGGGAAGGATTCAGTAGAACTTGTTATTTATTCATTAAAATCCTGGGTTAAGGAGTCAAGTAGGCGGACCTATCAATGATGATGTGCACTCATACTAGGAAGGCTGTCAGACACTGATAAGACCACCCACCGGACTCCTTAACTAAGTTTAAGAAGGGATTTAACCCCTTATCGACCACCCGCTGTCATCTGGCATCGGGCGGTGCAGATCGTTTGTCTGCAGCGGCGTCTGTCAGCGTTGCAGGGGTTTGCAGCTCCCGGTGCCGCAGCAGCGCTGAGAACAGAGTTGTGCTTCACAGCCCTGTTCCCAGCACAGTCTCTGCAAGCACTGGGGAGTGGGGGAAAACCTTTGCTCTCCGGGGCCTAACCCTTTTATTGCCGCAGTCAGTGACCGCAGCATAATCAAAGGGCTTTAACCTGCTCTGTCGGGTGATCGGGACTTCTGGTGACCCAACAGAGACCGGGGAACGGCTGCACAGTCAGCCCTGGGACCAGAGTAGCCAGGGCTGTCTGTGTAAGAAGCCAGTGATCAGGGCAGACTGTGTGCTGCCCTGATCATTGCCTGTGTCAGACTGACACAGATTATAATGTATTAGCATATATGAATATGCTAATATATTACTAAGTGTAAAGAAAAAAAATGTAAAACAGTTATCCCTCCATGAGATTTAAAAAAAAAAGTAAAAAACATAAAAAGTGAAGAAAAAAAATAAAATAAATAATAAAATAAAAATGAATATTTAATAAAAAATAATTGTGCATACGTAACACACAAAAAAAAATCCCCTACACATATTAGGTATCCATGCGACCATAATAACCTTAATCAAGTTAAGTGTGAAACGTGAATGGTGTAAAAAAAACTGTAAATAAAAAAATTTTAAAAAATTAGAAATAAAATTAAAAAAAATTCTGCAATAATTTATAAGTAAACTTAAGCTATTCTTTCAAAAAGTACAACTTGTCCCGAATAAAACGAGGCCTCGTACAACTGCGCCATTGAAAAAAGAAAACAGTTACGACTGTTGAAACGCAAGGAGGCAAAAACTAAAAAAAAATGTGCTGGTCATTAAGGGGTTGTCTCACTACACCGATTCATCTTACCTCAGTCCTTGTTTCTTGGTTTCCTTTTTGAATTTAGGGGCGGGTTTACTGGCTTCTATTACTTCTTCTACTGGCCTGTAGTGACAAGCTGCTGATGAGCTATAGCGACCAGTGCTGACAGCCTATCAGGAAAAAAACGAACTGGTCTTTGCATAGCAACCAGTGGGAGCCCATCATGCTAGATCGAAAACATGTCCTCAGCTCCCCTCTTATAACATGGGCCCCAATCAGATGCATTCCTCAGCCCTCCTGCCTATAACATGGGCCACAATCAGATAGCGTTTCCCCTCCTCCTCCTGCCATAAAATGGGGCCACAGATCAATAGTTCCTCAGCTCCCCCTGCTCTTTAAAAAATGGGCGGGGTCAAAACATTCCCTCAGCTCCTCCGCTCTATAACATGGGGCACAGATCAGAAAGCATGTCCTAGCTCCTCCCGCTCTATAACAAGGGGCCCCCAGACAGATAGATGTCCCCCACTCCTCCGCTCTATAACATGGGCCCCCAAAATCAAATAGCATGTCCCTTTAGCCCTCCGCCTATAACAGGGGGCCCCCAGATCAGAAGCAGCCTCAGCTCCTCCTGCCTTAAACATGGGCCCCAATCAGATAGCATGTCCTAGCTCCCCCTGCTCTAAACATGGGGGCACAGATCAATAGCTGTCCTCAGTCCTCCCGCCTAAAATTGGGGCCCACGATCAGATAGAATTTCCCCAGCTCCCCCTGTCTATAAAATTTTGGGGCCACAATCAATAGCATGTCCTCAGCTCCTCCTGCCTATAACAGGGGCCCAGATCAGATGCAGTCCTCACTCCCCTGCTCTATAACATGTGGCCCCAAGATCAATAGCATGTCCCCCTCCTCCCCGCTTATAACATTTGGGCCCCCAGATCAGATAGATTCCTCAGCTCCCCTGCTCTAAACATGGGGGCCCCGATCAGATAGTGTCCTCACTCCTCCCCGCCTATAACATTTGGGCAGACGATAGCAGTCCCAGCTCCCCCTGCTCTATAACATGGGGCCCAGAACAAAACAGTCCTCAGCTCCTCCGCCCTAAACATGGGGCTGCAAACAGATAGCGGTCCTCAGTCCTCCTGCCTATAACAGGGGGGGCCCCCCAGATCAGATGCATTTTCCCCCGCCTCCTGCCCTTTTAACATTGGGGGCCCAGATCAATTGTGTCCCAGCTCCTCCCGCTCATAAACATGGGGCCACAGTCAATAGCATGCCTCAGCTCCTCCTGCCTATAACATGGGGGCCCCCAAATCAGATAGGTGTCCTCAGCTCCTCCTCTCTAAACATGGGGGCCCCAGACAGATTGCATGTCCCTACTCCTCCTGCTCTATAACATGGGGCCCCCAAAAGATAGCATGTCCTCGTCCCCTCTTATAACAAAGGGGCAAAGAAGATACTTTCCCCAGCTCCCCCTCTTATAACATGGGGCCACAGATCAGATAGCATGTCCTCAGCTCCTCCTTCTTATAACATTTGGGACAGACAAAACTGTCCCCCTGGGCTCCTCCCGCTCTATAAAATGGGGGGCCACAGTCAGATAGCGTTTTTCCCACTCCTCCGCTCCATAACATGGGGCCCCAGATCAGATAGCATGTCCTCAGCTCCTCCTGTCTATAACATGGGGCGTCAGAAGCATGTCCTCATCTCCCCCCTGCTTTATAACATGGGCCCACAGATCAGATGCATGTCCTCGCTCCCCCGCCTATAACATGGGGGCCCCCAATCAGATAGCATGCCTCACTCCTCCTGCTCTAAACAAGGGCCACAGATAGATAGGGATTCCCCCAGCTCCTCCTGCTTTTTTAAATGGGGCCCCCAATCAATAGCTTGTCCTCGCTCCTCCTGCTCTTAACATGGGGCCCCAGATCAGGGGTAGCAAAGTCTACTCCCCCCTCTATAAAATGGGGGCCCCAGATAGTGCATGTCCTCAGCCCTCCTCTCTATAACATGGGGCCTGCAGATATATTTTCCCAGCTCCTCCCGCTCTATAACATGGGCCCCAGACAGATAGCTGTCCTCAGGTCCTCCTCCATAACATGGGGCCGCAGATCAGAAAGCATGTCCTCAGCTCCTCCTGCTCTATAACATGGGGCCTGCAGATCAGATAGCATGTCCTCAGCTCCTCCTGCTCTATAACAAGGGACCACAGATCAGATAGCATGTCCTCAGCTCCTCCTGCTTTATAAAATGGGGCCCACAGATCAGATAGCATGTCCTCAGCTCCTCCTGCTCTATAACATGGGGCCCGCAGATCAGATAGCATGTCCTCAGCTCCTCCTGCTCTATAACATGGGGATCAGACAGCAGGTTCAATGGGACGGGTTTATATCATGTTTGTTTACTGCATTGTTAGTGCACATAGATCTGATATATACTTGATGACATCCTACATGGTGGTCAAAAGACAAATCTAATATTTTGCATTTCATCTGGGGCAGGAACTGCATCACCAAGAGACTGAGGCTCAGGGTTCCTAGACCATGTCCACCTACCTTGCTCATCGTCTGGTTGGTGTTTTTGGAGATGCACTGGTCATCCAGGTGACACCTCCCCTTGACATTTTCTATAAAGAGAAAAACACAAGATAAACAGTCGCGAATGAAGTGAAGGCGTCTAATTATTACAGATCTCGCAGTGTTAAGAAATCCAAAGCGAGTTATAGCAAATAATGAGAAAATGGAGGTGACAATGAAGGAAACGAAATGAATGGAGCTTAGAATAAAAGACAATACCGCGGAGACGTCGCCTGCTCCGCATTGTTACTTCACACTGCCGGTGATATCAGGCATTTTTCGGTTTCTGACACCTGAACATTGTGTTACTTTTGCTTTACAGATTGGAAGATGTAAATGATCTCACCGAGATTGTGTGGAAATTTCAAGCACTGATATGTGCTTTGTGCTTTGCTCATGAACGTGCATCAATCAGACAGAACATTAAGATTACCTTTCTAATATTACTCAGCTAACATAACAGATCTGACTCTTTGAGGAATGGACACCACGAGACCTCTAGCAGAAGATCCTTGAAAGAGGTTGTCTCACCATGCTGCAACTTTACAGGCAGCTTCAGGCTCCCACTTCCTGTTCAGGCTATGGGTGGTTCTCTAGCTTCAGGCTCCCACTTCCTGTTCAGGCTACAGGTGGTTCTAAAGCTTCAGGCTTCCACTTCCGGTTCAGGCTGTGGGTGGTTCTAAAGCTTCAGGCTTCCACTTCCGGTTCAGGCTGTGGGCAGTTCTACAGCTTCAGGCTCCCACTTCCCAATCAGGATTAGGCTGGTTCTACACCTTCAGGCTCCCACTTCTCCTTCAAGCTGTGGGCAGTTCTACAGCTTCAGGCTCCCACTTTCTGTTCAGGTTATGGGCAGTTCTACAGCTTCAGGCTTCCACTTTCTGTTCAGGCTATGGGCAGTTCTACAGCTTCAGGCTTTCCCCTTCCGTTCAGTTTGGGGGTTTTCTACATTTTTCAGGTTCCCACTTCCTTTTAGGTGTGGGGTTTTTCATTTTCAGGTTTCCACTTCCCGTTCAGGCTTGGGTTTTCTACTTTCGGTTTTTCCCCCTTCCTGTTCAGCGTGGGTTTTTTCTACATTTTTAGGGGCCCCACTTCCGTTTAGGTGTGGGGTTTTTCTATAGTTTCAGGGTTCCCACTTCCTGTTTTAGGGTGGGGTTGTTCTACACATTCAGTTCCCATTCCCTTCAGGGTTGGGTTTTTTTAACTTTAGGTCCCACTTCCCGTTCAGGCTGTGGTTGTTCTATAGTTTTTAGGTTCCCCCTTCCCGTTTAGGCTGGGGTTTTTCTACCAATTCAGTTCCCCACTTCCTGTTTAGGGTGTGGGTTTTCTCACATTCAGGTTCCCCCTTTCCCGTTAGGCTGTGGGCGGTTCTACCAATTTTAGGTTCCCACTTTCCCGTTCAGGCTGTGGGTTGTTCTCACTTCATTCCCCCTTTCCCGTTCACTGTGGGTTTTCTCACATTTAGGTTTCCACTTCCCGTTCAAAGGGTTGGGTTGTTCTACAGTTTTTCCCACTTCCCGTTCAACTAAAATTGCAAACTTGGGTCATCCAAAGAGATGGACGACGCGATGCAAAAAGTCGCAATCACACGTTGAACGCTGATACTGTTTCCCCTTTGGGGCAGCGTTAAATTCACTGCTCAGTTAATGGCCCTCTGGGGCCGGGAAGCGGACCAACACCATCACAAAAGCGTATGTTCATACGGACCTATCACGCCGTGTGAACATACCTTAAAGAGAACCTGTCACATAGTTTTTGCCCCCCTTGCTGAATGCAGCACAAGCCAGTGTCAGACCTGCTGTTTCCAGTGCTGTGTCCCTTAATATGTAAGATGCTGGAGTTTTCGTGTATTTAATGCTCAAATCTGCAGTTTTCAGCTAGAAGAGTCATTCGAAGAGTCAGTTTTATTCAAACCTGGCCAATCGAAAGCTAGCCCCGCCCACCTCAACTGATAAGCCTATTACTTTGAATAAGCAGAACCATGTGAATAACTGTCAGTGGGTGGGGCTAGCCTTTGGTGGGTGGAGCTAACACCTGCTCATGAATAAGATTCGAGTATTAAATGCTCTAAAACTGCAGCATCTTACAGAATAAGGGACACAGCGCTGGAAACAGCAGGTCTGACACTAGCTTGTGCTGCACTCAGCAAGGGGGGCACAACCTATGTGACAGGTTCCCTTTAACACTGCTATTACTTCATAGAATACAGCTGTAGGAACATGTGTCTCCATGTGTAATTCATCCACCCTGCTCCACCTTGGCAATTAGACACTAAGCTGTTGGCAGATCCCACTGAAATCTCTGGGTTTAAGCAACTAAAATGTAACATCTATGAGGCTAAAAGAAGAACAGACCGTCCGGCTCGACTTGGCCTGCACCACAATGGTTTCCTGCAAACATTTCTAACATATTTCACTTCAGTCCATGTTAACTTCCTCGACTTTTTATATAGTTTTTTTTTTCCCCTCCTATGAACACAATTAAAACTCTTTCGGAAAGTGCAATAATACCTTTTTGTTACCTATTATACTCCCTAAATGTAATTATCCTGAATGTAACCTGCAGGAAAATCCTTCCCTTGTAAAAGTTGATGTAGTAATTAAACGACATAAAGCGACGGCTTAATATTTCCAGCACTTACCTTGACAGCGAGTCCCATCATTCGCTTTAAAGTGCAAACTTCCTGAGGACGAGTGATAACCTTTCAGACATGAGCAATTGTACCCTCCGGCGGTATTCTCACACTGAGCGTGCTCGCCACACTTGTTTCCGCTGCATTCATCTATATCTGCAAATACCATGTCAAATCGGAGTTTAATGACATATTTGCAGATTGTAGCCCCCCCCCTCGTCCCCCCCCCGCCCCCTCATGTAAGTCAATGGCTGGTGGTGAAGACCCAAAATTGCAATTTTCTAAGATATAATAAAGAGACATCGTCGGTGAGATAATTCCGTCTTTCTCCCTCTGTCAATGAGGAGTAGATTAGAAAAAAACCAAACAATTAAATGTTTCCCGCATCACAATATTCTGTTTCAAGAGGATAAGGAGGGGAATGAAACATTTTTAGATATCTCTGAATTCAGCTGCTGACACCAATATCCTTCCCTCATAAATTACCTGAAAAGATGTCTCTACTTACTCATGTTTGTAATTAGAATAGGGAAAATCCATAACTTAGGCTAAGTAGGAAGTTTTTCTTGCGAGTTGTCACGTACGGTTATTGGTGCATAATTGTCGACCGAGCCGGATGATAAATCGCATGCAAATAGGCGCTCCCGTAAAATATGGAGACGGATAGGGCTAATAATGAGAGGAAAATGGCGGAGGTTTAATAAAGCTGCCAGGATACATCATGACAAAATGTCTGGAGGAAAGCTGGAGCTATAGACAGCAAATGGGGGATAGGTAGGAAATGGGAAGAGTGTTCCATATGCGTTTCATTATCTTATAAGTAACTTTCGGATGGGTCGGAGAGGGGAAAGTTCAAAGTTGCATGAACCCAGTCTTCTCCAAGAGCTCAACACTTGTGTTGGAAAATTAGGGCGCAGACATTTATGCAACTGGTCTTAAAGGGGATGTCTCGCTTCATCAGTTCGGCTGTTTTCTTGTAGCTTGATTTTCTCAGTTCCTCAAATCCAGGGGCGTTTCTTCCCCTCCCAGCTGGGTGTTTCTTAACTGGAGGGGGATGACATCATCCTCCCCCCCCCTCACTGTTCATGCTCACTCCCGAGTCAGTGTGTTTGTTTGAGATCATTGGGAGGGGATAGCACATCCCTGCTCTACCCCCCACCTCTCCGTCTGAGTCCACATGTCACTGTGTCGTTTCTCTCCCTATGCAGTCTTATTTCGTAAGAGCTGTTTACATACCATTCAGTCTAGATAGTCTTCTATGAACTCAGAGCACTGATTCCTTTTTCTCTCACAGCTTGAGGTTTTTTACAGTTGAATCCAGTCTTTTATGAACTCATCCAGAGCAGCACAGATCTGTCCCTTCTATGTTTACACGCAGCAGCATTAGGCACCGAGGCACAATTCTGCTGTTTTCTGATTGTAGAAGCAGCTGCAGTGTCACTGTGCAGCTCCTGACTGTGCAGAGAGAAATTGTTGCCGGCCCCTTATTCTGAGTGAGAGAGGCAGGAATGCACGCTCCCGTGAATACAGACCGAATGTAGATTAGTAGAGCCGTCAGCCAATGGAATGAAAGGAGGAGGAATCCAACCAGCACTGGGGAACAGTGTTTACACAAAATGAAGATAAGGCAGACTGTGAAAACAAGATAGTTCTGCAAATAACATCCAATTGCAAAGTTGCTTGTTTTCACTGTCCCTTATTCTGAAGACCATTTAATTAAACGATACAACCCCTTTAAACTTTTACGGTGACTATCAGCTTTCGTCATGTAGGCAAAGGTAAATAAAGACTATTACTAAATACATTGCTGTTCTGACTTTGCTTTCCTTCAGAGCTTGAGCAGTTCTTATCTCCTGCTTGCCTACCCAAGCTTCCCTAGGCTACAGGCCACCTTTCTGTGCTCCAGCAGTGGTTAGGATGGTGACATTGCTCCCTGTTGTGTCTTATCAGCAGACGGCTTTTTTTTTTTCTTTCTGACAACTTTGATCCTTTAGAACTCT
>JAODAL010052241.1:0-26121 GCA_025379985.1 Phyllomedusa bahiana
AAAAAAAAAATTTTTTTTTTTTTTCTTTCTTTTTTTTTTTTTTTTATTTTATTTTTTTTTTTAATTAATATTTATTTTATTTTTATTTATTAAATTTATATAAATTTTATTATTTTTATTTTATATTACATTATTTAAATTTATATAATATTTTTTATTACCCCCTATCTTTATTCTTTTTTAATATTTAAATTATTCTATACTTATCTATTCATATTATCTTATCCATATCTTCTATCTATCATCTATCTATCTATCTATTACTCATATCTACTATTCATTTCTATCTATCTATCTATCTAATCTATCTATCTCATATCTATCCTACTATTCTACCATATCCTATCTATCTATTCTATCTATCTATCTATCTATCCCAATCTATCTATCTATCTATCTATCTATCTCTTTTATCATCTATCTCATTATCTATCTATCTATCCCATATCTATCTATCTCATATCTATCTATCAAATCTTCTATCTATCTATCTATCTATCTCTATCACCCCTACTTTTATCTATCTATCTATCTATCTATCTATCTATCTATCCCATTTCTATCTATCTATCTTTTCTATCTCATATCTATCTATTATCTCATATCTATCTATTATCTCATATTATCTAAATCTTCTATCTATCTATCTATCTATCCATCTATCCCGTATCTATCTATCATCTATCCTATCTATCTATCTCCTATTATCTATTATCCATATCTATCTATCTCATATCTATCTATCTATCTATCTATCAATCAATCATATCTATCTATCTATCATATCTATCTATCTATCTATCTATCGTAACATGCTGTGACATCACATGTGAGTTTCAGTCATATAATCCTGTCATATCCCATATTTGCCACTTCAAATTGAGGAGTCCATGTACCATCCTTGCATTGGGGGCTTTGTGTGTTTGACCCCGGCTATGGTTGGTTGGATGACCATGTGCAGAGATCAGACACCAGGGACTTACAGAGTGGAAGACTTTCTTGTTTTCTGCCCCTTTTTCAGGTAAAGGTTTAGGGAGGTAGACACTGATGTCCTCTATACAGACTTGGCCACACTTGTGAGCACGATGGTCCAGAGTAGTCACCTGCTGACCGAGGAGCCTGTTTCTAGACAGAAGCTTAACCATATTTGCTCTGCTCCTAGTAGACAATACTTTGGAGGTTGTTGGAAATAGTAACGAAATTTCAGCTTAATCAATACTTGCCGACCTTTTTTCTCCTGTTTCTGGGAGATTTTAGCTCCAGCTCCAATCTACCTGTAAACGCCCCTGATCTGCCAGGGAATACCCACTTTGGTGGTTTACAGAAACTCTGGTGCTTAGGCTTTCCGGTTTCCAGGAATTTACTCAAAAAAGAGTAAGGGGAGGAGTGAGGAAGGTCGACAACTCGGGTTAATACAACCTCAATTCCCAAAAAGTTGGGACACTAAACAAATTGTGAATAAAAACTGAATGCCAATGATGTGGAGGTCCGACATCTAATTATATTCAGAATAGAACATAGATGACAGATCAAAAGTTTAAACTGAGAGAATGGATCATTTTAAGTGAAAAATATGTTGTTTAAAAATTTCATGGCATCAACAAATCCCCAAAAAGTTGGGACCGTGCCGTTTTTCACACTGTGTGGCCTCCCCCCTACTTCTCACAACAGTCCACAGACGACTGGGGACAGAGGAGACCAGTTTCTCCAGTTTAGAAATAGGAATGCTCTCCCATTCATGTCTGATCCAGGCCTCTAACTGTTCAATCGTCTTGGGCCTTCTTTGTCGCACCTTCCTCTTTATGATGCTCCAAATGTTCTCTATAGGTGAAAGCTCTGGACTGCAGGCGGCCATGTCAGTCCCCGATCCTTCTCCTACGTAGCCATGATGTTGTGATTGCTGCAGAATGTGGGGTCTGGCATTATCTTGTTGCAGGGGTCTTCCCTGAAAGAGCTGACGTCTAGATGGGAGCAGATGTTGTTCTAGAACCTGAACCTAGCTCTCTGCACTAATGGTGCCTTTCCAGACATGCGAGCTGCCCGTGCCACAAGCACTCATGCATACCTCCCAACTTTTAGAAATTGCAAAGAGGGTCACATCAGGCCACGCCTCTAACCACACCCCAAAACATGACATCACACCAAGACACACCTCTAACCACGCCCCCACACATACATGCCAACTTTTCAGACAGGCAAAAAAGGAGACACTTTCAGTATTGCTTTGTATCCAATGATGAGATATTAAGTAAGTTGTTATGTAATATACAGCGTGGAAGCGATCAGATACTTTTTACAGCAAGATAGTTTATTGATGCAAATCTGTTTCCTAAATGAAAAAGAGGGACATTTATAGAGCTAAGAGGGACAGAGGGACAAGGGTTAAAAATAGGGACTGTCTCTCCAGAATAGGGACAGTTGGGAGGTATGCTCATGCTACCCCATACCATCAGTGATGCAGGGTTCTGAGCGGAGCGTTGATAACAACTTGGGTTGTCCTTGTCCTCTCTGCTCCGGAGGACATGGCGTCCCACTGTTTCATAAAGAACTTCAAATCGTGACTCATCTGACCTCAGAACAGTTTTCCATTTTCTATGACCCCTGGCCCAGTGCAAACGGCCGAGCTTGTGGAGCTTGCTTAGAAATGGCTTCCTCTTTGCACTGTAGAGTTTCAGCTGGCCCCGGCGGACGGCCCGGTGGGTTGTGGTCACTGACGATGCTTTCTAGAAGGATTCCTGAGCCCATTCTGTGATTCCTGTTTGAGGTGCAGGGACGTTTAAGGGCCCAGAGATCACGAGCATCCAGTAGAGTTTTACGGCCTTGACCATGGTCTCAGATTCTCTGAATCTTTGGATGCTGTTATGTATGGTTGATGATGATAACTTTAACCCCTTAAGGACCCGGCGTTTTTTTTGGGTGACACGTTCGTTTTTCCCTCCTCGCCTTCTGAAAGCCATAACTTCTTTATTTTTCCACCTACATAGACACATGAGGGCTTTTATTTTGCGGGACAAGATGTACTTTCTAATGGTGTTATTCACTATACTATAGAATATACCGCAAAAAAATTCCAAGTGGGACAAATTGTGAAAATAAATGTATTTTCGCCATGTTGCGGGGGTTTTGCTTTTACGGCGTTCAATCTTCGGTAAATCTAATGTGTTATCTGTATTCTTCAGGTTGTTACACATCCGGCAATACCAAAACATGTAGGGGTTTCCGTTATGTTTTGGTACCGTAAAAAAATTCCAAACATTTTCTATTTTGAAATTTGCGCCACGGCGCCATTTTGTGAGACCAATAACTTTTTTGTACTAACACCTACGGACGTCAGTGAGGGTGAATTTTTTGCGGGCTGAAGTTTACTTTTTATCGCTAGCAGTTTGGAATGCATGCGACTTTGTTGATCATTTTTATTCCATTTTTTGAGTGACGAAAAATGACCAAAAAACGGCAATTTTTGGCGTTTGGAAATTTTTTTTTTTACAGTGTTAAGCGTACGGGATAAATGATGTTATATTTTTATAGATCGGACTTTTTCGGACGCGGTGATACCAATTATGTGTAACTTTTTTTATTATTTTATTTGTTTTATTTGTAAAATGGGAAAGGAGGGTGATTTGAACTTTTAATACTTTTTTTGTGTACTTTAAAACTTTATTATTTTTTTTTTTTTTACTGTAACATTTAGTCCCCCTATGGTGCTTGACCACTAGGTGGCGCGATTGTTAATACAACCTAATGTAGTGCATAGGCAATGCATTAGGGTGTACAAAGATGGCGATTTCCCCACTTCCTGTCTGCGGACGGACGTGGAGCACACCGGCCAGTGTACGTGACGGGAGCCTTCTCCAGGCTCCCCACCACCATGTCCGGTCATCAGATCGGCGCAGCATAGCTGCGCTTCTGCCGATCACCGCACCGGTCGGTGCACGGCACCGATCGGCGTTAATTCAGACGCCGCGGCCATCTTTGCCGCGGCGCCTGATGGTAAAACAGCGCCAGCGGGCGGTAGCCACCCTGCGCGCTTACTGCAGGGTGTTAGCGGCGATTTTGCCGCTAACACCCGGCGGCTCTGCAGGGGGGTCGCAGAGCGATCCCCCTGCAAAGCCCCGGGATGTACTCATACGCCCAAAGGTCATTATAGGGGTTAAAGTCTTTGCTATTTGACGCTGGGTAACACCCTCCTGGGATTGTTGCACTATCTTTCTGCACAGCAATGGTGGAATTGGTGATCCTCTGACCATCTTGGCTGCAGAGAGACCCTGACACTCTGAGGAGCTCTTTTTATACCCAATCATGTTGTCAATTCACCTAATTAGTGTTGCTTGGTCTTCCAGCTGTTCATTAGATGCTCAATGTAATTTTTCCAGCCACTTATTGCTACTTGTCCCAACTTTTTTGGCATTTGTAGACACTTTGAAATTTTGAATCAACATATTTTTCCTTTCAAATGTTACATTTACTCAGATTAAACTTTTGATCTGTCATCTATGTTCTATTCTGAATAAAATATTAGATATTGGCGCCTCCACATCATTGCATTCAGTTTTTATTCACAATTTGTTTAGTATCCCAACTATTTTGGAATTGAGGTTGTAGGAATTTGCCGTTCTAGGACCACTCCAGGCTTTTATCCCCTTTATTTCATAAGTTGCTTCTAGGTGCACAGCAATGCCAGTTATTTTGCTTCCCTGCAACTCAATACAGGATTTCTCACTGCTGTCCCTGGGTCATGTGACCTGCAGCTGAATACAGGATTTCTCACTGCTGCCCCTGGGTCATGTGACCTGCAGTACAATACAGGATTTCTCACTTCTGCCCTGGGTCATGTGACCTGCAGCTGAACACAGGATTTCTCACTGCTGCCCCTGGGTCATGTGACCTGCAGCTGAATACAGGATTTCTCACTGCTGCCCCTGGGTCATGTGACCTGCAGCTGAATACAGGATTTCTCACTGCTGCCCCTGGGTCATGTGACCTGCAGGTCAATACAGGATTTCTCACTTCTGCCCCTGGGTCATGTGACCTGCAGCTGAATACAGGATTTCTCACTGCTGCCCCTGGGTCATGTGACCTGCAGCTGAATACAGGATTTCTCACTGCTGCCACTGGGTCATGTGACCTGCAGCTGAATACAGGATTCCTCACTGCTGCCCCTGGATCATGTGAGCCGCAGCTGAATACAGGATTTCTCACTGCTGCCCCTGGATCATGTGACCTGCAGCTCAATACAGGATTTCTCACTGCTGCCACTGGGTCATGTGACCTGCCGCTGAATACAGGATTTCTCACTGCTGCCCCTGGGTCATGTGACCTGCAGCTGAATACAGGATTTCTCACTGCTGCCCCTGGGTCATGTGACCTGCAGGTCAATACAGGATTTCTCCTTTCTGCCCCTGGGTCATGTGACCTGCAGCTGATTACAAGATTTCTCACTGCTGCCACTGGCTCATGTGACCTGCAGCTGAATACAGGATTTCTCACTGCTGCCACTGGGTCATGTGACCTGCAGCTGAATACAGGATTCCTCACTGCTGCCCTGGATCATGTAACCTGCAGCTGAATACAGGATTTCTCACTGCTGCCCCTGGATCATGTGACCTGCAGCTGAATACAGGATTTCTCACTGCTGCCACTGGGTTATGTGACCTGCCGCTGAATATAGGATTTCTCACTGCTGCCCCTGGGTCATGTGACCTGCAGCTGAATACAGGATTTCTCACTGCTGCCACTGGATCATGTAACCTGCAGCTGAATACAGGATTTCTCACTGCTACCAGTGGGTCATGTGACCTGCAACTGAATACAGGATTTCTCACTGTTGCCCCTGGGTCATGTGACCTGCAGCTGAATACAGGATTTCTCACTGCTGCCACTGGGTCATATGACCTGCAGCTGAATACTGGATTTCTCACTGTCGCCCCTGGGTCATGTGACCTGCAGCTGAATACAGGATTTCTCACTGTTGCCCCTGAGTCATGTGACCTGCAGCTGAATACAGGATTTCTCACTGCTGCCACTGGGTCATGTGACCTGCAGCTGAATACAGGATTCCTCACTGCTGCCTCTGAGTCATGTGACCTGCAGCTGAATACAGGATTTCTCACTGCTACCCCTGGATCATGTGACCTGCAGCTGAATACATGATTTCTCACTGCTGCCCCTGGGTCATGTGACCTGCAGCTGAATACAGGATTCCTCACTGCTGCCCCTGGCTCATGTGACCTGCAGCTGAATACAGGATTCCTCACTGCTGCCCCTCATGTGACCTGCAGCTGAATACAGGATTTCTCACTGCTGCCCCTGGCTCATGTGACCTGCAGCTGAATACAGGATTCCTCACTGCTGTCACGGGGTCATGTGACTTGCACTCTATGTTGCTGAAACACACAGTATGGTTGTGTAACCTGGAAGTGAATCTCTCTTTGCCTTCCTATGTGAGGTTCAAAGTCAGTCTCATCGGAATGTATAGAGAGCAAGACTCCCTGTCGGCATCAAAAAGCACAAGTGTCTATCAGCCCATCACAGCGCAGGACCCAACCCACATAGACTGTTACATCAGCCAGAAATCCTGTATTCAGCTGCAGGGAAGCAAAGTTACTGACACTACAGTGCACCTGAAAGCAATTTCTAATAAACTAATGGAAGACAAAGTGTTCCTTTAAGGCGGTACGTTGGTGTAATCCTGCCATCCCATGCTGCACTGCAGATCTCATCTATTCTATAAATCTACCGACTGCTTCATTCATTGCACATTATATTTACACTGAAATACTGGAAATTTGGCAATTTTTGCATATTAAATTTTCTCAGTTTGGAAAAATATCTGAAAGTGGTTAATTAAAGTACAAGTGTGACTGTAACACGTCCTGAACAAATGATGCCATTAACTATGATAGTCTATGTGACAGCCTGACGGGTGCTGCAGGTGTGTACTGCAGGTGTGTACAGCAGCCAGCGTTCTTGTTGTTTCTTCCCCGGTCGTCTTCCTTTATTCTGCTTTCTCATGTCTGAGAACAGCTCAGAGCAGTAAAATCCTGCGTTTACTTCCATTTATGTGATTCCTAAGTCAACATTCCTTTTGTGTTTTGCTTCTTCTTTCCCAAAACCCTGATAAACCGCTGTTGAGAGTGGAAGCAAAATATACAAAATTGTCAATCTTATTATAACAACGCATTATGGGAAAGGAGCTGGGAAACTCATGCGCCCTCTATTGGATGTAACAAATCTCAGCCACTCATTGCCTCCCACCCAGCCAAGCCAGTATCGCTCTGCTCTGCACTGATGAGGGGCAAAAACCTCGAAATGGCTGTATGTAGATGGGTGATACTGGCTTGGCTAATATTCCTTTTGCTTCTTAAAGATTCAGTGAATCAGAAGCAAATTGAGGATTTGTTACATCCAATAGAGGGCGCATGAGCTTCCCAGCTCCTTTCCCATAATGCTTTGTGATATGCAGATGCTTAGTAGAGGGCAAAAAGGTAATCTCAACTCTACACACCTTAACAGGTGCTCTCCTCAAGGAGAGATTTTCCCCTTTCTCAATCTTACTATAAAGCAAAGACCATAACTTACCCCACACAGTATTTAGAGTTTCCTTGGAGTCATGCAAATCCCACCTCTTTCCTTTTACTCTACAAAACCTTCATGCCGAAGAGTCCAACGAGAAACCAAAAATAAACACTGCATAGTCTGACCATGAGGTGGATTTGCTGGGACATTCTCGCCTGGAATGACTGTCTTGAATGTTTCTTCTTGTGAATAATCTCTCTCACTATAGAAAGATGACCTTTAAATTGTTTGCTAATGTTCTTATAGCCCTTCCCAGATCAATAGGCACCAACAATTGCTTCTCTAAGATCATTTCAGATGTCTTTCCTCTTTACTAATTTCCCTAATAGCTTGCCAGAGTCTTCATTCATCTCTGTGTAATGTTTTTGTGTAATTTGTGTCTCTTTTGCAGCCAAGCAGCAGCATTTTCTGTTTCAAAGCCATTCCCCTTCGTCCCTCATGTTCCGTATGATTTTATTTGTCTCTCCAATGATTCTGGTCTGGTTTCGGACGCTCTACTTTGCAACATTGTATCAGATCTAAACACAACAACGTATCAGAAGCATGCTACAAATGCTAAGAGACAGTCAAAGCGAATATAGAAACTATTTAAAAATGCGTTTCTGCTACTTTTTGGATACATAAAAATTTGAGGTTCTTAGTGCACTCAGATCTGTAACGATGCTGGTGGACATGGGTGGCAACAAAAGCTATAACAGAAATGAAGCCAACCAGCAGTCACATGCAAGTAATATGAAACATGTATCAAAAAATACATGTAGAGGCTTATCAATGGACGATGAACATCAAGGTGGATGATGACAAGGTCATGATGGAGATAGAAGGAGAAATAAAATTGAATAGAGAAGCAAGACACCAAATAACACCTGAAACTCACAACTAACTTGACCTTACTTGGTTCCTAACCTGTCCCTAGCATTAGCCATAACACCAGACACCCCTAACCCTATTGTACCTATGATTATATCCCCTCCAATGTCCCTCACTATGCTGGCCATACCTCAAACTGCAAAAGAGAACTCAGGAATAGAACACACTGCAAGCCTGACACAGGGCAGAACAGAAGCAACAAAGAAGTAAGACAAACAGAGCTCTAATAAGTGGAAACAGATACGTAATCAAAACAGGACTGAATGCTATGAGCTCACAAAACACAATCTCTCAGCTAACAGTATACTCAGCACCAGCCACCAAATGAAGCTCATCTTTACTGAGGGCTAGCAATGAACCATTCCCACATAATCGGGCTCACATGTGTGCATGGTCAGCTGAAGAGTGCAAAGAGCTCTATGAGGCAGTTGCATAGTTGCAACAGTCTCATCTGATCTAGTAATTCCTGCCATTTATAGCAAGGTCATTGAGGTTTGTTGTGGGCATCTGTTTATGCATAGTTCTCTTAAGGTCCCACTGTACCCATTTCAATTGGGTTGAGGTCTGAACTTTGGACCACTGCAAGACCTTGATTGGATAAATGGCCTCATATTTAACTCTAGAATAGTTTGATATATAGGAATGTTCATGGTCGACTCAATGACTGCAAAGTGTCCAGGTCTTCTCTCACCCCCCCCCCCCCCCATCCCTGTGCTTGACAGTAGGTATTAGAGGCTTTATGCTGATATTCTGGGTTTGGTGGTGGAGTCCATTAGGGACAAACATCTCCATTCTGTATGTTCAAAGGACATAGGTTCTAAAAGTCTTGTGGTCTGTTCAGATCCAACTTTAAAAATGTATCCCATGCTGCCTTATTTGTTTTAGAAAGAAAAGGATTCTCGTCCACACATCATACTTGTTCATAGTCTTCTTTGTAAATGTACTGCTCTAAACTTAACATTTTACATGCTGAGGGATGTAAATTCTATGATGTGGCTCAGTTTTTTTTTTTACAATTTCTCTGAACACGGCATAGTCTGACCATGGGGTGAATTTGCTGGGACGTCTTCTCCTGGAATGTCTTAAATGTTTTCTACTTGTGAATAATCTTTCTCACTGTAGGAAGATGAACTTTAAATTGTTTGCTAATGTTCTTATTACCATTCCCAGATTAATGGACAGCATCAATTGCTTCTCTAAGATTGTGTCAGACGTCTTTCCTCTTTGATATTATATTAACACATGCCCTAATGCTCCAGAAAAACAAATTGCTAGAAAATCTTTTTTTGTTTTTGTTTTTTGTTTTAAATTATGATTTTTATTGAAGTCGTTTAACAAGATATACATGTAAGTTGTAGCAATACAATCGAGGTCACACAGTGTCCAACTATAGCAGTAAACATAGTACTTGTATAGCTGATGAACCAGTGCAAAAGGAATGACTATTAATATCATTTAACCTCAGAGAATGTAGAGCAGTGACAAAACAGGCGACTTCCTTTTTTCTCGAAAAGACAACTGTAAACGAGAATATATGAATGTGCTTCAGTTTTTTCCTTTTTCGTCGTAGGAACAATCTACCTTGAAAAGTAAAGTTAACATAAAGATAAGTTTAACAACCTAATCTAAATTAAGCCATAAAGAACCTAAGCTAAACCACAATACATCTAACTCCACCAGATATTACATAAACAAAGCTGAGTCATATCAGGGGGTCTGTTATGGTCTCTTTTGGGCCATAATTTGTCCACTCCCTAGAAGAATGTCAATACTACTATCGCTCTTCATCCGTTCCCCGCCATCTCATATATTCCCAATGTCCCTGTAAGCTCCTTCTCGTAGTACCACAAAGTTCGCTGAATGGGGTAACTAACTCTCTTACATCTGCGTGTGATAAAAAGTTTTCAATAAAGGGATGCCATTTGACAAAAAATTTATCTGCTTTGGTCTCCTTGGCCAGTTCCACATCTAATTTTTCCATATTTAAATAATAGCGTATTTGGGTCCAGACTGTTTGAGGGCTTGGTACGTTCGTCTGGAGCCAGTTGTTTAGCAAACTTCTCTTCGCCGCACGTAGGAAAATATGAAGTAAACTCCGATGTTTAGTTACTCCAGCTAGATCATGGAACAGCAAAAGATTTGGCGAGAGGGGAAGATCTATGCCCATTTTTTCTTTTATTATGGCTAAGAATGATTTCCAAAAACTCTGAGTCATATGACAGTGCCACATGCCATGTACCATGTCTGCCTTGTGTAGATTACACTTTGGGCACTCCAATTTTTTGTCTGGAGCCATTTTGCTGGGAGGAATATTAAAACCGTAAATAGCACGGTGTATAAGGCGAAACTGTGTCTCGTGCCATTTTTCATTTATTATTGCCTTACAAATTCCATTCCATCCTATTAGTATACTGTTCGAAATTTCCATATTTGGAAATTCTCTATGCCAACGTGAAAAAAGTTTGTCCTCCCAATCCTCTATAAATGGGTTTCTTAATGCGGCGTAAATAGAAGAGAGAGAATGCCTAGTGGAACTAGGGCCAACCAAGTCATCAAAAAGATTTGGGCTAAACTCCCTTGTTATATTCGCTACTCTGAGACGAAGAAAACTAAGAATTTGGTTATAAGAGAGAAAATGGGATCTAGGTAAGTCTTTGAGCTCTTGTAGTTTTGAGAAAGGAAAATATTTACGTGTGGTGTGATCGTATATATCTTGCACCGTATGGATACCTTTCTGTCTCCAGATAGCTACGTGACGGTAGTCTGGGTTCTGTTCGATTTCAGGCAAGCCAGTTATGGGCATATATTTGCTCAGAATTGCCGGTAGTTTGAACATTTTACGACAAGCTTTCCATGCGACTATGGTGTCTCTTAGTACTACGGATGTTTTAATATATTTAGGAATATGGGAGGTTTTAGTATGTAAGAGTGCTGTTAAATCCCAAGGGTGTGCATATGTAGATTCTAAATCAAAGTTTGAGTGTAGGGAGGTGTGTTTTATCCAATCCACGCAGTGCCTCATCAAACACGCTAGATTATACTTTCTAACATCTGGGAAGTTGATCCCTCCTCTTGATTTTAGAAGCATCAATTTGGTTAGAGCAATTCTAGGTTTCTTATTAGCCCAGATGAACTTTGTAAACTTGGCCTGTATAATATGAATATCCTTGTGTTTCAAAAGCATGGGGATTGTTTGAAGTGGGTAGAGGAGCTTAGGGAAGCTCATTATCCGTACCAGGTGACATCGAGCTAGGAGGGAGAGAGGAAGTTTTGACTATTTGTTAAGCTCTTTAGTAATTTTTTGTATCAGGGGGGGATAATTAAGATGGTACAGAGATTCGGGAGTCTTTCCAATTAGGACCCCTAGGTACTTGATGGAAGACTGTACTATTTTGACTGGAGGGTTCAACTGATCAAGAGACAGTGACAGGGGTTTTGGGGAAAAACCAAGGATTTCTGATTTAGTGATGTTATTCTTGAAGCCCGAATGCAGTCTAAAAATTTGTAGTTGATAGAGCAGGGAGGGAAGGTCTCTTTCTGAATTTTCCATAAAAATATGAACATCACGCAAACATTGCTAGATTAAGTTCGTGGTGTCAACTTTGATCCTCAAAAATCTTCAACAGGAGAGATACGAGCCAGAGGCTCTACTGCTAAGTCCCAAAGCGGAGGGGGACAGAGGCACCCTGCCTGGTTCCTCGCTTAAGGGGAAAAAGTTCTAGAAAAAAACCCCGGGGATGCAAATTTTCTTCTTCTGGGTTATTTAAGGGTCCTAAAAAAAAGGAAGGGTCCTAATAGGCCTTTTTATTCGAATACCAGTTGAGCCAGCCCCAAACCACGCTGTCAAAGCCTTTTCTGTGTCTATGGCTAACAACGCTGGCGATTTGTGGCTATTTTGGATGTTTCTTAATTTCATCTAATACTAAAAGAACTTTTCTTATATTGGCGACTGCTGAGCGTCCCTGAAGAAAATCTTTTTAGAAGAGCTCATGCTTTCTGATGATCATGTAATCAATTACACTTGATGAGCAGCACCTGGCTGCTACTTTTCTACCCTCGTATTCCCTATAGTGCTGAGTATTTCACACACTGCTTTTGCATTTTGGCCTGTTTTATTTTGTTAAACAAATAATGAAAGCGCTGAACCTGTTGTGTGTTGTTTTTCATCTGTGGTTGGATTTACCTAATTTTAGGATCTTCTAAGGACTATTATGTCCTGATACATGCAACACATAAAATTCAAAGAGGGTGTACTTTATTTTTCATATAACTGTGCAATGTGTTATTTTACAGCATAATGAAACCAGCTACAGCATTGTAGAATGATGGACTTCAGATTGTATAGAAATAGCTTTATAACCCTTTCCAGATTAATGAGCAGCAACAATTGCTTCTCTAAGATCCCTGCTGATGTCTTTCCGTCTTGGCATTATCTTTCCTCTTTGGCTCTGCCTGACTGAAAAATTATGTTCAGTTGACATCATTGACCATGCTGGTGAGATTTTATGTTTAAGTGAGTATCGGTTTATTCTATGGATTTTATCTTCCACATGCAGAATAACTAAATTTCCGTGCTTTATGAGGAGCCTGCATTGGATTCTCTTTATTTTTAACTTTTTCTAAACCATCTTTAGTGTTATCTTCATCTAACAGATGGTGAATAATGTAAAAAAATAGAAATAAGAAAGTAAAACACAAAACAGTACATAACACAGCCAAAGCCGCCGTCCCGGGGACATGTCATGATATGTTTCCTAACGTGCTTGATTTAATTAGCATAAGATTTAATAAGGTGATAATTTCTCTTTAACACAGTAATAGTTTCATCTGGGTGAAGACTTTTCACATTCGTATTTCACACTGTCATTCACTTCACTTGATCTGTGCCAATATCAAGCCAAATGTTACAGTAAAATAAGTTGCCATGGAAATGGATAAAAGTAGCATTGCCCGTGATGATATGCTGTGAACCTGTATCCGAACGGGGATTCTTAAGATTATCAACTTAATTGTTATCATTTGTCTTTATTAATTGTTGTCATCTTATCAATCAGGGCATGCACATTATGGAGAAGATAATACTTTACATCAGGGACCCCGGTAGTTGCATCTTAAAGGGGTTATCCAGGAGTTTAAAGACTCCATAGAACACTAAACAGCAACTATATTGAAAAATAAAGATATCTCACTACCTTCATTTGTTTCCTTTTTATTCTTTTATTCTATCGTAAAATCCACATTTTGTATTGAAACTTCCTGCTTGCAGGAATGTCAGTAGTTCTCCAGCATCTCTTTCCTACAACTCCCAGACTGCATTGAATTCTAGGAATTCTCTCTACAGTTTTAATTGTTAGGGGCCGTTCACACGCCACAGTGCAAATACCAGTCGGAAGTCCCGACTGGTATTTGCACTGTTTTGTGGCCGTGCACACAGCCACTGGGGGACGGCTTTTCTCTGTGGTTTGCGGAGAAAAGCCCTCCCCCTTGCATTGAGATGTTCATATTCCGGCCAAAAACCGGGCGGAAGAATGAATATGCTCAATGTTTTTCGGACCGGCGGCGCTCTAAAAAACTGGGTGTATTTCTGAGCTGAGCCTAGCTTCAAAGCACACCCACTGAGTGATGACAAAATTGTATAAACAGAAGGGTGTTCAAGGATGGTGATTCTAGTGCTTCAAGCCCCAGGCAGGAAGTGTTAGAATCCTATACATGGTGGTGATGGAAGCCTTCATGAGGCTGGCAGCCGCTATGTAGGCTGATCAGCACCCCGCAATCTCACGCAGATGTGCCAATCATAGTGAGAAATGGTGCGCAGTACTGTTTCTCATTTATTTAGATGCCACGATCACTGCAGCATCTTTGGAGTTAAATAGTAGGGAACGGAGCCGATTCCATTCCCTGCTGTTACCGGTGGGTGTCAGCTGCAATTTGCAGCCGGCACTATCCTCCTCTACCAATCACCAAGATGTGGACATGCGTCGTGTGTCAGTAAGGCGTTAAATGAGTTGTCCAGTACAAAATAATTATACTCCATTGGGGCCAGGGTAGTCAAAAAAGAAAAAAAGAGAATACCTAGCAGTCTCCCGCTGCTGTTGCTCCAAGAGATCCACTCCTTTTGACTTCCCAGTTTTCCTCTCAATACGGTGGAGGGGTCTGCACTGTAAGTGAATGGGGCGCGAGTTTCTCTTCTGTGGTGGAACAAGAACCTGGAAGTCAAGAGGAGCAGATCACCAAGAGTGGAAGCAGCGGGGGACAGCTAAGTAAGGCTCTATCTCAAACCCTTGACCCAATAAAATATATATTTTTTTTTCTGTTAGACCTTAAACCCCTTCCCGCTGCACGGTCATAATTTATTGGCTCTTCATTTTTTGTCTCTTCGCCTTCCAAGAGCCATAACTTTTTTATTTTTCCATCTACATAGACACATGAGGCTTTGTTGTTTTGTGGGACGAGATGGACTTTCTAATGGTGCCATTGACTGTATCATATAATGCAGTGGTCTTCAAGCCTCGGCTCTCCAGCTGTTGGGAAACTACAACGCCTATCATGCCCACAGTTATAGATTATATAAGTGCATGATGGGAGTTGTAGTTTCCCAATAGCTGGAGAGCCGCAGTTTGAAGACCTCTGATATAAGGTAATGGAACACAAAACAAAAAATTCTAAGTGGAGTGAATTGTGAGAAAAGAGTACTTGCTCCATCTTTGCCGGGGATTTGTTTTTATGCCGTTCACTTATTGGTATCAATGGCATGTTACCTGTATTCTGCCGGCCAGTAAAATTCTGGTGATACCAAATATGTTGGGTTTCCATTATGTATTTGTCCTGCCGCGCCATTTCCTGCGGCCATGTTGGCAATTTTATGATACCTTGTTTTCGCACATGTAACGTTCCTCTCCTCCATTTGTGAGTTTAAAGTGTCTTCTACCCACCCAAAGTCAGCTGTGGCTCACACTTACTGCTGCCCTTTGGATTTGGGTCAAAGTTAAATCTGACCCGAATCCAAACGCTTTGAATTAGGACGACCCTAAATGATTTTTGCCAACTGACCACCCCTCTATTCTCATTGCTTCGGCTGTCCTGTCCAACCATGGGGATGCCACATCCTGCTAAGTGTTATATCCAGCACATGAGCTTGTTTATCTATGTTACTGACAAACTTTAACCCTTTAGAGCTCTTTAGCCTTGTGCCCTATGTTATCCACACGCCACTGTGATAGGGTTGCAGCGTGGGGTATGAAGAGTTCTTTAGGATTCTGAGGGAACTGGGGGGGGGGGGGTTGCAGTGAGTTGGGCCCTTGTTATTATTCTCTTCACAGCACACATCAAAGTTAACAGTTTCCACTGTAGGGCAGTTTAACAGGCTTTATTCAAGTCCATTCTCCATTCTCAGTCACTTCATCAACCATCAATGATAACAGCAATGCAAATGGCTCCTGGTATTCACACAGTTTAACTGCTAACAGGGGGGGTAATAAGCTCACAGATACCTGAGGGTTCACCAGTCATATCCTGTCACTCCTGAGCTGTGATTGCTGGCTGTTCTCTTCAATGGTGTGCATTGGCTGCAGCACACACAGGATTCTGTCTTTACTGTCTCTCACTTCTTCTGTGTCCTTCACTCTGTCTCATAGGACCTAAACTACCCAGAATCCACTCCTCCAACAGTGTTCCAGCAACTTCTGTCTCCTCCCCTTTTTCTAGCATGCACAACACTAGGTTTGACTGTTCTAGTCCTGTGCTGTACAACCAACCATGCTGTGTGCTGGTACTTTTGGCGCCCTCTAATGGCCAATGAGAAGTAACTAATTTACACTTAATAAGAACAGTGACAGTAGAGCTTACCCCGGGTCACATTCTCCCCCTCTGGATTAATGTCGTCCTCGACACTCAAACAACTTAACAATAGTTGAGGACAGGCCATAAAGAGTCTACTAACTTTTAAGTTTTAGTCGGGTAGGCATGTTACCTTAAATAAGTTTTATCTCTTAAGTGTTTGACCGGTATTCAACACTCAAAAGTAGACAGTGTCTTACTGGTTCCATTTTCCCGATTACTACAACTGTAGTACTATTTTCTAGGCCTGCCTCTACTTAAAGAGAAGTGACAACCTCAAGATTTTGACAATAATAAAGGAACAATGTAAATTATTAAACATCCTAAGCTATCTCTTAGCTACTTGCATGACATTCTCCTGAAAAAGAAGAAAAGAGAAAGAGCAAACAACAAAAACAATTTCAAGTAATAAATTGACATTTATATCTTCTGCTGGAATGTTTTCCGACCATCTTCAACCAGCCAATTCGTATGCTAACTAGCTAAGAAATTATTTTACTTTTCAGTCCATTGAACAGTCTTTTAACCATTTTGTGGTCTTTCAGAACTGGTGGTAGGAAAGTATCTTCTCAGGCTGTCTTACCTGATCTGCAGGAAATAATACCTGTGTTAACTGAACAGTTCTTGGTACCGCACTTGGTTCTCCCAAAGTGTCATAAGTCAGCATCATGGGTCTTCTTCTTTCTCTTGAGGAAACCTTTCTGCTTGACAATTCTTCTGATGTTTCTGGTTCATCAGTCTCTGAGATTTCAAGTTCAGGATCTACTGCTGGTTCATCCTCTGGTTCAGCTGTAATTGAATCAACAGTCTCTAACTCAACAACTGGATCTACTATTTCTGGATCTTGAATCTGTTCAACTGGGTTTTCTGGTGTACTTTCTGCTATTTCATATTCATCAGATAACTCCTGTGGCACAAATTCTACAGCTTCAGGATTTAAGTCACTATTTTCTACTGGCATACGAAGCATATAGGTGTGATCTTCCTCATCTGAGCTTTCTGAGTCATTTTCTACAAGAGGCAATACTTTAGATTGCTGTCTTTTTGACGGTCTTGTTTGGTGTGTTGCTTCAGGGATTGGTCTCTCTGGTGGTAGGTAGTCACAAGGTAGCAACAGGTTCCGATGCAAGAGTCTTGTCTTGTTACCTCCTGTTTCAGGTTTAATCTCATAAACTGGGCTGTCGTCACTCTTCCTTTTGACTATGACATAGATCTTGTCTTCCCAGTATGAACGAAGTTTTCCTGGTCCACCTTTTTCTTGTAAGTTTCTGACTAACACACGGCTACCTGATGTTAATTCTGCTCCATGACACTTCCTGTCATAATGTGCTTTACTTTTGCTCTGTCCTTCAGTAACAACTTTTGAAGCATTATTATATGCCTCTGCCATGCGTTCTTTCCATGCACGAACATATTCTGGGTAAGTCTTGTAGGTCTCTGACACTGGAGTATCGAACATAATGTCAATAGGTAATCGTGGAGATCTGCCGAATAACAGGTAGAATGGGGAGTAACCTGTTGCATCACTCTTTGTGCAGTTGTAGGCATGGACCAATTTTGTTAAGGAGTTCTTCCAATCTCTTTTCTCTTCAGAGGTTAGAGTCTTTAGCATCGACAGTAGAGTATGATTGAAACGTTCCACCTGTCCATTACCTTGTGGATGGTACGGTGTTGTATGAGACCTCTGAATTCTGCAATTACTTTCCTAACTTGTACAAGAGTTGATTTCAAACTCTCTTCCTTGGTCATGATGCAGCCTTGTAGGAAATCCAAACTGTATTGCAAAGTCATTAATTATCTTTTCTGCTGCTGTTTTTCCAGATTTGTTGGTAGTGGCGTAGGCTTGGGCAAATCTGGTGAAATGGTCCATAACCACTAAGATGTATTCATATCCTTCTTTACATTTCTCAAGGTGTAGAAAGTCTATGGACACCAACTCGAATGGGTATGTGGTTGTAATGTTACCCATTGGGGTCTTGTCGGTTTGTTGGGACGCTTGTCCTTTAATACAGCCACACTCTCTTGTCACATAATGTTCAATATCTTTCTGCATGTTTGGCCAGTAGAAACGTTCACGTGCAAGGTTCACTGTTCTCTCAACTCCTAAGTGTCTCATTTCTTCGTGAAGTTCCTTTAACATCATCCGATGGTAAACTTTTGGCAATACCAACTGCAGGTTTATGACCTCTTTTGCGGTAGAGTATACCTTCTGAATTGAGTTGTAATTTAGGCCGTTCTCTCAACAAGAGGCTTGTAGCTGGAGACTCTGTGTCCCTCTCCTTCTTACTAGGTAGTCTATCTTGGTTGATGTACTGGAGCACTCTTCCAATGACTTTGTCTTCTTTCTGAGCTTTTCTGATATTTTCTGGCTCTTGAGCATAAACAGTAGAGTTGCCACACTGAATGCTTGATGACAGGTGATGCTGTCCCCATTGTAACTGTTGGAGACGGTCACACACCTGTGGGTAGTACTGGCGCAGCTGTTCTTCATCCTGGATGGTATTAGGATGTAGAGGTTGTTTGGTTTGGGACTGCCTTTGTGTTGAGGTTACTGGTCGCCCCTCCCCAGCAACCCTCTGTCTTTTAGCTGCTTGAATCTTGGCACTCTACACTCTTTTGCATAATGTCCCTCTTGACCACATTTAAGACAGTGACAACAGTAACTATCTTGATTGGAGTCTTGGCAGGCCTCACATGCAGGGTGTCTTCTATTCTGGAAATTACCCCTGTGCCTTGCTGGTTTTGACTTGGTCACCGTCTGTATAACCTGCTTCATCTCTGCTAGTTCCGACCGAAGTTCACTCACTACTTCCTCCCAGTTGGTGTCCACTGTTTTTTTCTTAAACGGTACCTTCTGGGTGATTAGAGGTGGATGGGCAAGAGGTTCTTGCTCCCTGTTACCTTCTGGCTGCATGCTCATGGTGTCAACATTTTGGTTGACTCTCTTTCGAGTCTTACCAGTGGAGCCTTGTTTAGCTTCTGTTCTCTCTCTAGCTCAAGACTAGCTGCCTCATTCATCTTCTCAATCAACACTTCATCTGAGATAAAAGGGTCCTCAAGGTACTGTTTCAGCTGGAACTTGATGTTTCCACTAAGTAACCCTGTCCCTATTGACCTCAGGAACTTCTTCTGAACTAGCCCCACATCAAACCTCTCCTCAGCCTCTTCTTCTCTGGATGCAAACAACAGTTTTTCTTTGAGTGCAATGGCTCTGAACAAGAAGTCTTGAGGTGACTCTTTGCGGTCTGAGAGATGTTAATCAGTTTTGTGATACAAATCAGATGTGCTTTCTACCATGTAATGCCCTTATAATATTGTTTTTAACTGGAGCAAGGTGAGGTTGGACTACATCTCTAACATATTCCTGAGATGAAACCCTGGACTAATGACTTTCACTACCGCCTCAATAATCTCTCTCTCTGTTACCCTTGTGTATCCCCAAGTCTATCTGGTGAATCAGGTTAGTGTAAGACAGTCTCTCTTTTCTGTTCTCATTGACCAATTTGGCCATTTTATTTTGAATTCTTTGCGGGTGGTTATCTCTTGGGCTGGATTGATCTTCTTTATGTCTGGTTTGGAGCAGATTGGAACTTTATCAGGACTGACCCCTTTCTCAACTGTCTTTGCAGATTCCTGCACTGTCTTTTGTAAAGCAATTAATTGGTCTTTTAGCTCCTTCAGCTGTGTCATTTGGGAAGACATGTCACTTTCTGTTGCCTGAACTGTTTCTGGTTCCCCAGCCCGCAAACTGTCAATAAACTGAGTTAGTCTCTGAAGAAAGGCCATCATAGTTTCTTCTTCCTCACTATCTTCCATCTCATCCAGTAATCGATTCAGGGCTGTCAAAAGATGTCGGCGATTATGTGCACGAGCAAGATGGTCCTCTGGTAGTTTCATAAATCTTGCGACTGTTCCTAGTTCTGCATAGGACAACTGCAGCAGAGACTCACTGATCTTATTGATGTGTCCCTCCACATCCATGGCTGAATTTGTGTGGATTTTCTTTTTGTGCGCGCTGGCCCTTTAAGACTGAGTTAACTTGCTGCAGGGCACTCTGCTGCCTTGTGCTGACAGTTATCTGTGCTGCGGATATGACTGGGCTATGTGGGCAGTAAGCTATCCCCCTAATGCTTGGCTTCAGCCCTTGCAGGTAAAGTGGCGCGGAAATGACTGGCGGGAAAGCGCTGATGAACCTTTCCACTGCGCTGCTGAAATCTTCCGTCCCTCGCTCTGGTCTGGCCCCCTGGAGACTCCCTCTCAGGTTGCCTGAGGGCCCTCACTCTTCAGGGTGTTCACCCCTGTTTTTACTTCAGATTCCGCTCAAAATCCCCGTACGGGCCACCAAAATGTTATCCACACGCCACTGTGATAGGGTTGCAGCGTGGGGTATGAAGAGTTCTTTAGGATTCTGAGGGAACTGGGGGGGTTTGCAGTGAGTTGGGCCCTTGTTATTATTCTCTTCACAGCACACATCAAAGGTAACAGTTTCCACTGTAGGGCAGTTTAACAGGCTTTATTCAAGTCCATTCTCCATACAGTAACTTCATCAAACATCAATGATAACAGCAATGCAAATGGCTCCTGGCATTCACACAGTTTAACTGCTTACAGGGGGGGTAATAAGCTCACAGATACCTGAGGGTTCACCAGTCATATCCTGTCACTCCTGAGCTGTGATTGCTGGCTGTTCTCTTCAATGGTGTGCATTGGCTGCAGCATACACACAGGATTCTGTCTTTACTGTCTCTCACTTCTTCTGTGTCCTTCACTCTGTCTCATAGGACCTAAACTACCCAGAATCCACTCCTCCAACAGTGTTCCAGCAACTTCTGTCTCCTCCCCTTTTTCTAGCATGCACAACACTAGGTTTGACTGTTCTAGTCCTGTGCTGTACAACCAACCATGCTGTGTGCTGGTACTTTTGGCGCCCTCTAATGGCCAATGAGAAGTAACTAATTTACACTTGTAGAACAGTGACAGTAGAGCTTACCCCGGGTCACACCTACTGTTAAAACTTCTTATTTACCGATGTTTATCTGACAGGCTCAGAGCTGGGAATAGCTGAGCTGATATGTCAATCACTGCTCTTAGAACTGCCCACAGCCTGAACAGGAAGTGGGAGCCAGAAGCTGTAGAACCACCCAGAGCCAGAGCAGGAAGTGGGAGCCTGAATCTGTAGAACCGTCCACAGCCTGAACAGGACGTGGGGGTCTGAAGCTGTAGAACTATCCACAGCATGAACAGAAAGCAGGAGCCTGAAGTTATAGGAGTGCCCACAGCCTTACCGGAATTGGGAATCTGAGGCTGTGGAACCTCCCACAGCCTGAACAGGAAGCGGGAGCCAGAAGCTGTAGAACCTCCCACAGCCTGAACAGGAAGTGGGAGCCTAAAGCTGTAGAACCGCCCACAGCCTGAAGAGGAAGTGGGGGTCTGAATCTGTAGAGCCACCCACAGCCTGAACAGAAAGCGGGAATCTGAGGCTGTGGAATCTAACACAGCCTGAACAGAAAGCAGGAGCTTGAAGCTGTAGAACCTCCCACAGCCTGAACAGGAAACAGAAGCTTGAAGCAGTAGAACTGCCCACAGCCTGAACAGGAAGTGGGAGCCTAAAGTTGTAAAACTGCCCTCAGCCTGAACAGAAAGTGGGAGCCTGAAGCAGTAGAACTGCCCACAGCCTGAACAGGAAGTGGGAGCCTGAAGCTGTAGAATTGCCCACAATCTGAACAGGAAGTGGGAGTCTCAAACTGTAGAACTGCCCACAGCTTGAACAGGAAGTGGAAGCCTAAAGCTGTAGAACTGCCCACAGTCTTAACAGGAAGTATGAGCCTGAAGCTGTAGAACTGCCCACAGCCTGAACAAGAAGTGGCAGCCTGAAGCTGGTTGTGAAGAGCAAGCTCTGTGAAACAACATGATTAGAACAGCCCTTTAAGCATAAACCATTCTCCCATCTAGTCAACATCTTTTTCAGGGAAGCCCTTGCATATTTTAGCAAGAAAATGCTAAACCCCATACTGCGCCCATCACAGCAGCATGGCTTCCAGAAGAAGAGTCTGGGTGTCGCTGGTCACCTACGGTCCAGACCTTTCACCAATACAAAACATTTGGATCATTGTAAAAAAGAAATTCCGGTAAAGAAGCCCTTGAATTGTGGATCAGCGAGAATCCTTCATCCGACCAGAAGAGGACAACGTTCTCCCAAAACTCCAGCAGTTATCTCCCCACTTTGCTGCACATGGTGGCCACGGCCTGCACCCAACTATTTTGAGAAGGGTTGTTGCCATCAGTTTCTACATGGATTAATTTTTTCAAGTAAAATGCAATAATGTCTAATATCCGCCTTCTGATCTGTGTCCTATGTTTTGTTGTGGATAAAATATGGTGAGAAGAGATTTCCAGATCATTGCCTTCTTGTTTTCGTTACATTTTAAGCAGTAGCCTAACTCTTTTTTGGAAATGGTGTTTTAGAACTGAGTATTGTAGATATCACAAATCACCATGAACCTGAATTTAAGGGCTAAGTTTTTCAGTGCTACAATTAGGCCGGACTCGTCAACAGGGGAACAAAGGAAACCCTCTTTGGGCCTCTATGCACAGTAGCCCTGGAGCTTCCGTTTAAGGAGAAATGTAGAGTAAGAGAGGCAGAAAGCAAGAGTCATGTAAAATAGCTGTAGGTTGGGCCCCAAAAATGAGCTTCACTAGTGGGCCCTAAGAACCCTCTCCACTGATGGGCCCCAAGAATTAAATTCACTGATGGGGCACAAGAATAAACTGCAATCGGGGGCCCCAAAAATCAACTCCACTGGTGGGCCCCAAGAATCAACTCCACTGGTGGGTCCCAAGAATCAACTCCACTAGTAAGTCCCAATACTCATCTCCACTGCTGGGCCCAATAATCAACTTCACTGGTGGGCCCCAAGAATCAGCTCCACTGGTGGGTCCCAAGAATCAACTCCACTAGTAAGTCCCAATAATCATCTCCACTGCTGGGCCCAATAATCAACTTCACTGGTGGGCCCCAAGAATCAGCTCCACTGGTGGTCCTAAGAATCAACTCCATTGGTGAGCCCCAAGAATCAACTCCACTGGTGGCCCCAAGAATCAGCACCAGTGGTGGGCCCCAGGAATCAACTCCACTTGTGGCACCAAGAATCATTTCCACTGGTGGCCCCAAGAATCCTCTCCACTGGTGGCCCCAAGAATCAACTTCACTGGTGGGCCCCAAGAATCATCTCCACTGGTGGCCCCAAGAGTCATCTCAACTGGTGGCCCCAGGAATTATCTCCACTTGTGGGCCACAAGAATCAACTCCACGAGTGGGCCCCAAGAATCATCTCCACTCGTGGGCCCCAGGCACGCCATTCTGACACAATAGCTGATTCTAACCATGTATAATGTACCTACTCCGTTTGGCTCTACCTTGGTCTTCTACATTCCTTAATATGAATGACTGAAGCCCTGTATTTACTCTGGTCTTTTACAGAAAAAAAACTAACATGAAGAACCTAAAGTTATTTACTTGGTTTAAGGGGAAGGAAACATGAAACGTGGAGGAGAAGTGTCCAAACAGTTTCTGGTGTTTTAGATATTTGGTATCACTCAAGGAGATATAATCACTATTTTGCTTGAGGATCTTTCCAGGAACGATACCTAATAAAGATCAGACAATCGTCACAGGAAACTGAGATTCCTCAAAGCCTCGGATGCAAACGGATTGTGAATTTAGATGAGAGGGTAAAAATTTCCACCTGCAGGACAGTAAATAAAGCCGCTTTAATACGGAGCGCAACAAAGTCCTATTTGAAAACGACAAAGTATAGAGTCAACCTGCGGAGGGCGCGCTATGGGCGGCCGGGAAGGAGCTCAGTCTCTAAGTCACTTAAGGGTAAAAAAAGACATTACTTATTGAAACACTGAGTCGGTGACCTTGATAGTTCTGGAAACAGCCACAAAGAGAGTTCGACTTTGTTCTTTCAAGTTCTTCACTATTTGGAACTTATCAAATTACATTCAGATGTCGCAAACTTTAGCTTGACTTTCAATGTGTTACAGACCTTGGTGCTGTAGACTTTAACTCCTTAAAGACCGCCCACGCTCTTTTGACGTTGCTGCAGACAGCGAGTCATAAATCAGGCGCATTCTAGCGCTGGGGCGCCATTTCTGGCTCAGGTAAACCACTTTGAAAGTGGTTTACCTGTTCCAGCAGTAATACGCCTAGAAATGCCATAGTGAAGCTATAAATGTGTAACTTTGCTATGGTTCTAGTTTGTCCCCCCTCCCACATGCCCCCCGAAGTCAGGAGCATTACAAAGAGCCACAGGCACGATGTAATGTACCCCGGAGTGACATGCGGTAGATTTAAAAATGTATGAACGGGGCTGTGCCTGATATCGGGCTTTAAAGACACCAGATATCTGGTGCAGCCCCATTCATACATGTCGCCCTTTATGCACCAAGGGCGACATGTATGAATGGGGCTGTGCCTGAAGTCTGGCGTCTTTTCAGTCCGAAAATTGGCGCAGCTCTGTTCGCTCTATTTTTAAACTTGCCACATGCCTGATTTCGGGGTGGAAGGGCGTGCTGGAGGCGTCTCACTATAACTGTACGAAGCTGCACATTTATAGCTTTAGTACGGCAAATCCAGGCACATTACTGCTGGGACAGGGAGAGAACTTTACAAGTGGTTTACCTGAGCCAGAAGTGTCGCTTAGTAGCTAGAAAGCTCTAAATCTATGACCGGCAGGAGAACAGGTTCATAGATTCAGGCGCGTTCCATGCTACAAATGCATGCAAAAAAAAAATCATACATGTCACCCAAATACGCATAAAAAGGTACCAAACCCAGTCCCATGTTTTCAATTTGAATACATGGCCACGTTCATATCGTGACCTGTGGTACATATTCCCATTGAAAACAATGGGACAATATATTTGCATGGGGCCTACAGACACAAATTTTAAATCAGTGTTGAGTAAAAAAAAAAAAAAGTTAGGGTATGTTCACACAACATATTTGCAGGGCATACTTTGGGGCGTAATTGCGCTGCAATGCGCCTGAAGTACGCCCTACAAATACAGTAATATCATAGCAATCACCAAGGGCCACATAAATAACTGTCTAAATTTAAAGGTTTCTTTGTTGTCCATAACAAACATCAAGAGTTCCCCCTTTAATTTTTCCAGAGCCTATATCAAATGGGAGCTTCTGATTGGTTATTTATGGGCAACAAAGCGAGTTTTAGATCTAGAATTTGTCATGTGGCCCCTAGTTTCTCCAATTTCACAGTATTTCCCGGTGCTTACTGTGGAAAGTTAAGTTGAATTGGGCCTGGCTGGAGCGTTTGCGAAGTAATCGCTGGCCAGTGCGTACTTTCAACAGCAGGCGTACAGGGCCATGTAACTGTGTGAGACGCTATAAAAGCTGTGTGGAAATCGGTCTGTTAATTATTTACATGTTTTACTAAACAGTGTCCGAAGCCAGAACAGCTCTGTTTTCCCCGTTTAGCAATTCCGTGATTGTAAGCAGAATTTCGACAAGGAAACGACGCTGGATGTCCAAAGCAAATTTGCTGCCTCCTATACTTCTAATGGTTGGCGTGGAAAACAACTCAAAGAGTTGAGATATCAATTCTTTGTCGTCGCTTACAGCACGCAGCGAAATTCTGGCATAAAATCAGTGTCTTCCAAACGATGACAGTGATTTTGTTAGTATAAATTACGTCCCCTTTTACTGTATTTAAGGCTTTTTTGGGGGGCAGATTAAATGCCCAATCCCCCCAAAAAAGCACAAGACCACTGAACTGTACGGTCCTAATTTTTGGGAAAGCTTTTTCAAGTCATTTG